>JBBPBX010036849.1:14129-25951 GCA_038048925.1 Garcialebias charrua | reverse complement strand
AAAAACACCCTCAGTCTGTCAGAGAACTCTTTTCATTCTCCTACCTTCCTCAGACATTTTGTCAGGAACTGGGGGACCAAATAATTCATTTTTAAATTATTAAACAGCGAGAATCATTAAAATGACTCTAAAAGTCTGCACAGCGCAGGAGTGTTACTGTGGCCCACAATGTAAAAAATGGTATTTGATGCCAAAATCGACAAAATAAAAATTTAAAATATTGAATACATATCATAATTTTCTTTAATTATAATGTGTCAAGGGGCTGAGGGGTTGTAGTAGTTCAGTGGTCAGTGTTGCCAACTTGTAATAAATCTGGTGTAAAAAAAACCCTATTGTGAGGATTGAAAGGGCAATCTGCATTAGAGTTGCATTCGAGCCTAAAAGTGCGACTCGGCCCGGACTGAACCCGTATCATTTTTTCCGAGCCCAACCAGAAAATGACACATTAACTGTGATTACAGACCTGAACTCACAAACAAACAAAAAAAAAACATTTTTTTTAAACTAAGCTTTTAATGCTTATGTAAGCAAATCAGTTTGTCATGATTTAAAAATGTATTTCAAAGAAAGGACGATATAAGATTTCTTGTCTATTAACAAGATTATTATAGTTATTATAACATTACAGTATAGTTATCATAGTCATTAATGGTTGTCAGCCGTGCAAGTCTGCTGACTCGGCGGCTGGTAAGCTTCAGGTGGGTTGCTGGCAGTGATCCATCTGGACTTTTTTGTACCTATTTCAACCGGCCGGTCAACGCGCGGTCAAACAACTGCGAGCGGCTGGCGGTGATCCCAATTGGATTGTCAGCTATGCACGTTCGCTGATGCAATCAAAAGCCTGACGCCGACCCAGCCCGCACATCCAGCACATTATTTTAGCCAGGCCTGGCTCCAATTTCGTATCGGGCGGGACGCAGGCCCGGGTTAGAAATGATAGCTCTAATCTCATATGTATCTAGGTTTAGTTTAGCTTTATAACTTGAGCCCAACACTCTCTGTTCTTTGAATTAAGAAAGATCCTCGGATGAGAAGCAAAACGTCTTTTGTTACAAATAAAGTCCAATTGTTTATTGTCTTGAACTTTTTTGAATCTGGTGTAAAACAACTGCCAAATCTTTACGTGAGTTTGCTCGCTGTGGCGGCCCCCGAAGACGGGAGCCGCTGAAAGAGAAACAAGAACACAGTAAAGAAACAAACAAAATATTTGGAATCTTTTGGAGAGAAACGCAATTTCAATCCTGTGTATGTCCTGTACATATTGCAGTTCTGACAATAAAGTTGACTTTGACTTTGATTTGCAGAGGTTCTCGATCTCCTTAGGTGAGTCTGAGTGACTTGAAAATGTTTAAAATATCTGTGCATTCCTATAGAAGCAAATCTTAAGTTCTCTCAAACCGTGTTTCCATCTATTTTCATTTCGAATTTTGAGCTAATTTTTGAAATCTCGCAAAAATGTAAATACAAATTAATGCGTATCAGAAGTGTTTCCATTAACTGGCTTGAAGCACATCATTACGTCAGACGTCAGCGTCATTACGTCAGACGTCAGCGTTACGCATGTCTACAGTAAACAGGAAGTAGCGGTTGAAAACAGAACCCGGCCACACATCTCGTCAAAATGGAGAGAATATTTCAGGTATGTGTTGCTATCGGGCAAGTTGTATTTATTCTGTCATGCCAACTAGTTTTAGCGATGTTACATGTTGTCCGGAGCGGAAACAGCTGATCAGTCACATGACGTGAATGTTCGCTACGGCAGAAATGAGTTGGCAAATCTGTTTCCATCTGTCGTTTTGCGCATCAGCTCTCTTTCGAAACCCCCAAAAACCACCTCAAGCGAGCGTATCAACTTTTGAGCGAATTAGAGGAAGTTAACTCGAATTTTGCAGTTTCCATTCAGCTTTTCTGATGCGATGCTTCAAAATGCGCATCTAGAAACCTTGATGGAAACACGGCTTCAGTTTCAATCCATTATCTTTACCCGCTTCTTCCTTGTCGGGTCATGGGTGGGGGAGTGTCACTGGTGCCCATATCCAGCTATCATTGTGCGAGAGGTGGGGGACACCCTGGACAGGTTTCCAGTCCACCACAGGGGCACATAGAAACAAATGACCATTCACTCTCTCACTCACAGCTAGGAACAATTTAGAGTTACCAATCAGCCTAACATACATGTTTTTGGTTTGTGGGAGGAAACCGGAGCACCCGGAGAAAACCCACCGATGCACGGAGAGTGCATGAGAGGCAGCAGCTCTACCAACTGCACCACTGTGCCGCAGGCCTGGATGTCCAGAGCTAAAATCAATGCTGATGATAAATAATAATTATTTTAAAACATTGGTCCAAACCTGCTCTATCTTCATGTCAGAAGTGCACTCTAGAGAAGATTAAATCAAACACGGGGGAAGCTGCCAAGTTGGGTACATAGTGGCCCAAGGAAGGTTCAATGTGGGTGAAGTTGGTTGAGAAAATAAAGTGCATGATCTAGACCAGTGGTTTCCAAACCTGGTCCTAAAGGAACACTACTCTGTTTCAGTGTTTCTCTGCTTTGGCACACCTGATTTGTGTGAACGGGTGATTAACAGGCTTCTACAGTGCTTGAGAAAGTAATTAAATCACTGAATCAGGTATTGGAGCAGGAAAACAAATAAAACACAGGATAGTGTTCCTCAAGGACCAGCATTGGGAACCACTGGTCTAAAGTTTAGCTAGACGTGCACATGAAAGTAAGCAGTGTTTTTTTTCCCTTCAAATATTATTTTCTCAATATGCAGCTGCAACTGCAGAATTCAAAATGTAATGACACAGCAATATTAAAGTCACATATTTTCTCACTAATTTGAGTAGCCAACTGGTCTCCAGCAGTTTCTGCACAAAGAGATACTTCTTGGTCCTTCTCGCCATCAAACTTTGGTGGCGAGAAGGACCCACCGTCTGAGGCTTGAGGCATGATAATCAATACACAAAAATAGTAAAGATACGTGTGCTCCCATTTCTTTTTGATACAACTCTAGATAACTCTAACTATATATATATATATATATATATATATATATATATATATATATATATATATATATATATATATATATATATATATATATATATATATATATATATATATATATATATATATATATATATATATATATATATATATATATATATATATATATATATATATATATATATATATATATATATATATATATATATATATATATATATATATATATATACTGTATATATATAGATAGATAGATAGATAGATAGATAGAAGTAACTACAAAGACAAAGTGCCTTTATTCTGTGGTAGTGCTCCCGTGTCTCGTCCCCTGGGTAACACACTTACAGGATAAACACTCCTATTAATATTCCTCTGTGTTCCTCTCCTCTCCACTCTACTTGCCCCTCTTCTCCTTCCCTCTCCCTGTCCTATTATCCTGCCTCAGCGGACATCCTGTCCGGTCCCGTCCGCCTTGCCAACCTGTGAGACGGAGATGAGAGGATGATCCAACTGTAGAAGGGGGTAGGCGGGGAGGACATGAATCATTACACTTCCTGTTGTTGCATAGTACCATCGGGGGGAAGAAGAGACAGGACACCCCGGGGGCTTCGACTGATTCCGGAGACTTAATTGGGTTTATTAGCCAAGATGTTGGGCCCTGCGAGGAGGCTCCCAGAGGCCACTGAGCCCCCCCCGCTCAACCACCCACCTACCATGGCCACCATCCCCAGTCTTTTGAAGGAGAAACCCTGCGTAATTGTTTTCCCTCCATCTTCTGTGTCATTGTCAGATGGGTCCTGCGGGATTATTAGCAACCCCAGTTCCCTCAATAATTCATCCAGAGCTATTTATACACAGATGGAGAGTCCTCTAAAGTCTTTCCCTGTGAGATTGTCTGACTCTTCGACAGACAGACAGACAAACTGAGAGAGCAACAGAGAAACGTGGCTGCAAAGGTAAAAGTAAAGACGACACACAGGCAGAGGATTTGGGAAGCGTGCAAACGAGCATAAGAAAGCCGTAGTGAGGCGCTCACAAAATAAATGCACAGTTGGTCAGAGCAAGTTTGACAGTGTATTAAAGAGTGAGACCAAGAGACGGTGGCTTTTAAAGTAGACACGGTGGACGGTAGTTCTGGTGTGCGCTGGTTTTCAAGGTGAAACTCTCTGCACTGCTTTGCCAAAGTGAACTAAAACTCCATCCCGGGAATAGCATACCCACAACTAACACACATTAATGGCTTTTAATCCCCTCCTCCCTTTTTTCCCTCCATTTAACACAATTAAGATGTTTGCAAAGCTAACATGGCCCGCTAGTCACTATAAGAAGGACAGATGAAAGACATTGAGGGATTTTTATATGCAAAGTAAACACAGTTATCCGTCCTTTCTAACAGGCTGCTGTGTAATACCAAGAAACAAACCTTATAATTCACTGACACCACAATACATGAGCATGTAAACACCAGGGATTTAACTGGTTTATAATCCTAAACGGATAGCAGCTGGACTACACAGGGCTTAGTGACTTCTTCATGCTGTTAATGGCTCTGCAGATACCTTTGACTTTCCATCTGCAAGTTGGGGGTGGGGGGCATTTTGTTGTCGTCAGGCTAATGAAGGCTTTGGCACCCAGAGTTGATTTTCCAACACTCTTTGTTGGCTCTCTAGCCGCAGATAATTATATATATTCATCCCCCTTGGCAATGACTTTTATCAGGCTCATTTAAAAAGCTTGTCTTCCTCTTGGACAAATTGGGACATTGAAAGGCAAATTGGAGTGATAGTTTTTACATTTTGCATCAATGGCGCATTAATCAGGGCAACTATAGCTATAGGAAAATATTTAAAACTTGCAGAAAAACTGATCATTTGTTGGTGACAATCAGCATTACTGACATTTTTTGTTTGCCTGAAATGAGTCTTTTTCTGCCTGTTTTCCCTCTGTACTCTAAATCACAACAAAATCCCATTTAGCCCTTTAAATTAAATGCTGGTTTATACAAGTGACTTAATCTGAAATCAAACTCTTTGTCTAAAAGTAGGTCTAAAGCATAGTTTGTAATGGCATAGAATATTTAATATTTTGACATTTAAATGCCTATTGAAATGCTCCATCTTTGGAGACACGTTAAGTGATTTCAAATTTCATCTTAAAACTTTCCATTTCACAACTGCAACCTTTTTTGTAGTGCAATTCTCCTTCATCGCAGAGTGAAGAGAGGAAATTGGGAATACCCTCTGTCGGTCTGTGGTCAATAATAAGTGAGGTACAAACTTCCATTTTGGTGTGTGCCTACATCTAAGTGTAAGAAAGTTTTGTTTTTAAAATTGGGTTAGGCGGCCTACCACTTCAAAATCCAAGATGGCTACCTCCCTAGATGTATATTTGTTCATCTTGTGGATAACTTCAAAAATAGGCAATGTGCTGACTTCCATACTGATGTAGTGGCAGCTAGATATATGAAAGGTTGCCACTGAAAAGTGGGTTGCCACGTCAAAATACAAGATGGCCACCACCACATAGTGGTGTACATCTTGATTGATTGGCCACCCATATGATTGAGTCAGCTTGATAACTTAAATAATAAGTGAGGGATCAACTTCCATTTTGGTGTGTGCTTACATCTAGGTGAAAGAAAGTTTTGTTTGGGTTACAAATCCAAAATCCAAGATGGCTGCACCATGTGCAAACTGACCACCCCATCATTTGAGGAAACTATGTTTTATAGCTGTTAAATTGGTTAAAAGTATGGTTTTCCTATACATATGTCCTTTGTTGTTGTGTTCTGTCATGTTCTTTGCAGGTTTAAAGACGGCGGTCGGGTGTGTTTGCCTTGTGCTTTCTGTGTGTATTTGTTATGTTTTGTGGTCTTACTTTCCATCTTTCCTTCCTTTCTTTCTATCCTTATAAAAAATTCATTATGGTGTGAAGAGGATGGCAATGAGGTGCGAAGAGAGGCCATCTATAAAAGGAAAAAAAAAGGGGGGGGGGGAGTATAGTTTCCTCAAATGATTGTGGTGGCTGAAACTCAACTCAACTTTATTTTGGTAAATTAAAAACATTACAAACAAAAGGAAAATAATATAAAATGGTAAATGAATCATTTACCAAAAAAGGAATAGGCTGAAGCCAAGGCTTATACTTGCCTACCCTATTCATAGACTCAGCAGTCTACATAATGACATAATCTACTGTCCATTTATATACATAAGTGCACATACATTTATTGTATATTTAAATATGCATGTATATGATACATACACATACTCACATTATATACATACATGGTTACACAATACATATATATATCTACATAACATCTCAGTAAGCTTTTATAATTTTACATTTTAAGGCTCTTTTGAAGCTCACCATAAAAGCACATAATTTGAGATCATCATTCAGTTCATTCCATTCATTTCATTTTTTTTATCTATGGTGACCAAGGCCCCCACTGGCAACCCCCTGGCTCTGTCATTGAACCTGGTGGTACATGTATTGCCTGGAACAAGCAAAACAAACTACAGTACTTGTTTTTACAGTGTAACGCCACTTGAATACCTTGCACCAAAAATGTTAGGGCTTACTTGCATTCCCTTTTAAATTTCAGTCCAGAAAATCTTGGAAAATCTCATCTACATTCACGATTCTCTCCCTCAGTGACGGGGCATTGCTGGTTTTGTTCGAGCTGGACATTATTTTTCTATCTGCAGCAACATGTGGTTTGGTAATATTGTTGTTAACTTTATGTAAAGGCTGTGTAAAATTAAGTGGTACTGACCACTGTGTTCTCAGTGTATTGATAAATAGTCTACACGCCCCCCACACGCACACACAGAGACACACACACACTGTTCTTATAAATCCAATAAAGCAATTTTACACCAAGAAAAAGCTCTTTCTGTTTAGTTTGACCTTAGTTTGGATTGCCATCTCTGTTTTTGTGTTAAAAGGTCCCAACTCATTGTCCATGTGTCACTGTGGACTTAAGAAAAGCTTTAAAAGACATTTTCAGTCATTAAATTGCAAATTCATGACAATTTGCTGAAAGCTGTTTTCACAGATCAGCCCTGAGCTGATTTGTGTGTCACGAGAAGCTCAGAGGGGTCGAGCACAAACCCAGCTGAGCCCCAGAGTCAACCTGCCAAGTTTGTCTACCAGAGGGCATGTTTTAGGAGCGGCCGTGGTGTAGTGGTAATGGCAGTCGTCCCCCGATCCGAAGGTTGGTTCGAATCCCGGTTCCCCACACCGTGTGTCGTTGTGTCCTTGAGCAAGACACTTAACACCGAGTTGCTCCCGGTAGGACTGGAAAGCACCTTGCATGGTAGTCTGCCGCTACGTGTATGAATGTGTGTAGCACTTTGAATTTAAGAAGTGCGTTATAAATTGAATTCATCATTATTATATTATTATTTAGATCTACAGAAACCACACTTCAACTTTTATTCCTTCTTTGATTTGCTCCAACAATCTAAAGCAATGGTTTGTGACTTTCAAAGAGGTTTGAAGAGCAAAGAAGAGCTTTATGGTACGTACGAATGAACAAACGGTCAAAATGTCTAAAGAGAACGTGGAGCGAAGCCCCGTCAGTTATCAGACTTATTAGCACATTAGCCAGTTCACCAGTTTCATGATTACCGGTACTCTCTTTGAGGTGAACTACAGAGTTAACAAGGACGCAGTATCTTAATATAATATTAATATTTTTATATGCTCCTCCTGCCCTTATAAGCATTCCTTTTATGTGTGTTTGTGAAATGTCTACTGGGGTTGATGATAAAACTAACCAGTAACACTGTGATGCCAAACAACATGATCTTCAGATTGGTCCTCACCTACAACTGAGAGTTTGGTCAGAGCACACTTAAAATGTATTTTGCACTATATGGCAGGCTTTTGTGGATTTAAAGTGATGTTCAAAATGGGAACGTAAAAAAAAACTCAGCAGTGTGGTGACGTTTGTGGCCTCTTAAATCTCATCCAAGTTTTACAAGATGCTTTTTTCAGTTTTCTAGTAACACTTAAACCATACTTTCTATCATATATTTGCACTTTTTAGGACACACTTTTAAATATTTTCTCACAATTATCATATAAGCTACAATTGTGTCTTGCTTAAAGACTGCAGGGTTTGGGGATTGAACCATTGACACTCTGAGTAGAAAACAACCTCTCTCCCACTGTGTTAAAGTTGTCACAAAGCAAACATAAATAAAATGACTAGTTCACCTGGCTGAAGGGAAATAGTCTATAGATATATAATCCAAACATTATTATTTATATTGTAAGGTTCTTTTCATGTTAGATGACACCTTTGCTACACTCTCCATGACCTGCATGGTCTTTTAGATCGTGACTGGACTGTGACAATTTGGAAATCTTCCTTCAATTTGAAGCCAAATGTGACATCACTCTTAGTGCGCATCAAACAATGCTTTCTGTGCAGTTTTCTGTGTGCCCACATCCTGCACCTTCATCATGCATGATCTCTTTCAGACCATATCAGGATGCAGGTAGATAAACACATGAGATCACACCACATTGGCCTTATGTGACCACTGCAGGAATCATGTATGTGCTATGTTGTTTCCATGACAATGACCAGTCCTGTTTTAAATCAAAGACCAAGCCATGCCCATTCAAGCAAGTCCCACCTCATGGATATGATCCCTCACACTCCACCTAGGACTCTGATGTTCTGCCATTAAAATAAAAATACTGTACATCTTTACTACAGAGATTGTGTGTCTGCTGAAAACCATTGTTAACGTATTACACATAATAAGGAGACATATTTCATAATACATGCCTTAACACCCCGTCAAAGACACCAAGTGAAGTCCATCATACTCTGGCAGATTTTTAACATGAACATTTTTTTACATATGTCAATTCAATTCAGTTCAGTTTATTTATACAGCGCCGCGTCACAACAGAAGTGATCTCAGGGCACAGAACGGAAACATTCATATATAAAAATAATAATTTAACATGAACATTTTTTTTACATATGCCAATTCAATTCAGTTCAGTTTATTTATACAGCGCCACGTCACAACAGAAGTGATCTCAGGGCACAGAACGGAAACATTCATATATAAAAATAATAATTTAACATGAACATTTTTTTTACATATGCCAATTCAATTCAGTTCAGTTTATTTATACAGCGCCACGTCACAACAGAAGTGATCTCAGGGCACAGAACGGAAACATTCATATATAAAAATTATAATTTAACATGAATTATCTGAGGAGCAGACTGATTTGAATTTAACTCCATCACAGACTCTCATCTTGAGCAAGCATGAAGGCGACAGTGGAAAGGAAAAACTCTTTCATGATGAAGAAACTTTTAGCGGAACCAGGCTCAGGACAAGTGACCATCTGCTTCGACCGGCTGGGTTTGAGAGGAACAGATACACAACATCAACCAGTCTGAAGGGGCTAAAGGCTCGGATATAGTCGCGCTTTGGTCCGCAAGCTGAAGAGCGCGTGCTGTGCGCGCACTGTGCCGTGCGGCTTCATGCGTTTATAGTGTCGCACGGCGGCGCATGGCAAAGTGCTATTCTTTTACTGACCAGCAGGTGGCAGTACGTCTAAAACCTGTGCATATGTTGCAAGAAAGGGTGTAGAAGAAGAACTGTTTGAAATCACACAACAACAAAAAAAGCTTTCAGCTCGCGTGCTGAACTGTTGTCTTTATTAGAGCAAATCATAATAGAACAACAGTTATTGTGTCTTGCGGTTTTAATGCATGGAGCGGAGGAGGAAGCGATCACGTGACTTTTTGCAAAAAAAAAAAAAGTCCAGATGAAGAAGGGGAATTTAATACATTTGTATCACATAAAAACATTCCTCCATGCGTCGCGACACCGTCTCCACGACCACAGCGGCGCAGACAGCTGCAGGCTCTGGCGTGAAGAGTGTGAAGGCTGTCGGGTGCCCTCCCTACCCGACCTGTCAATCAAAGTAGCACCCACGGCGCGCGCACTGCTTGCGGAGTTTCAAAAATTCAGAGGTGCACGACACGCGCCAAACCGATGCGCGGGGCCAAAGCGCGGGGGCGGGGACTATGCGATTGCGTCACTTTTCGCGCGCGCACCCTCGCGCCCTATGCGACGCGTCAACCATAAACCAGGCTTAAGAGATCTGAAAGTTAGTTCAATTCAGGTCTCTCTTGTAAATGGGTCCCCAAGGCTCAATGGGATGAACCTGTATAAATAAAGGTTGAATGAATGAAAAAATTAACAAGTTTAATAAAATTTTTACTTGTGTTTGTTGCAGTTTCTTTGATAGTTCTTTTCCCGTTACTTTGCTTTGCAGAGCGTGTGTGAATGTTTCACGAGCAGCTCTGTGATGTCACAAACCAGGACAGTTCTAATTTAATGTCGGAGCTGCAAAATCAATTACCCTTTGCTCTTTGATGAAGCAAACCTAAAATTAGTCAAAATTTACTAGGAACAAAAACAACAACAAAAAACTTGAAACTTTGAGGATGAAAATGGTAAAAATGTACACACAGAATTCAGTAGGACTTGTCTTATTAACATGATGTCAGAGCTACGGCGGGCACTTGTTTATTGACCCACGGGGCAGCTGGGAGCTGCGGGGGTCTAATTCTGCTCTCATCTCAGGAAGGTCATGTGCCCTTCTCAAGCCATGATGGCCACAGATTGGTGCTTAAATCTGGCTAAACGCAGCCTATAAATTACAGCAGAGGACGGAGAGGTCAGCGCTTGGCATGGAACTGGGCCAGAAGCCATCAATCTGCTGGGAGCAGCGACGGCGACATCTGTCTTTGGGAGTCCCTCACTCTTACTTCTTCCATCTCTGCCTGATGTTTTCCCCTTCCTGCCTTTTCTTTAATTCCTTTTGACCCACTCTGTGCCTGACATTGAACAAGCATGCTGTCCTTCGTTTTTAACCTTCACTTTTCTACAGTTACAGCTCTATTTTCTTTATTTCACTCTGCTTCTGTCTTTGTGTGCCACCCCCACCCACACCCTCCTCCACGGAGCTCCCCTCTTGCCTCTTTTCATGCATCCTCTTACATCATCCTCGTTTCAGCATCTCTCCAATTCTCCTTCCCTCTCTCCTGCTCTGTCTGTGTCTTGAGTTTCTTGTCGTTTTACGCACTCTTGCACCATCTCCCACTCCACTGCAGCGATATGATTTGGTCTATCTGCTAACCAACCAGCAGGACAGCACAAAGCCTTATAGCTTCTTTGTCTCGATGTCACGCCCATTTGAGTTCAAATAAAAATGATCTGCAAAAAGCACAACTAGACACAGGTTCTGAAAATAATAAAGTTTGGACGCCTTCAGTATATCATTTTTAAAAGTTGAAATAATCTACAATAATGAAACTGGCATTTCCTAAAGTAAATCGTGTCACTCACCCGTTTGAATGCCACAGTTTTCAATAAGGATCTTGCATGATCACACTGCGCTCAGAACACGCGTTATGAACAACGCTCAGCTATTAACACCAAATCTTAGCTCATTATTTGTAAAAATTAACTGAGTTATTGCCTTTTTAGTTTGCTAGATTCAGCTGGCTATTGCAAAATTGAGTTGAAATTAAAGTTGCCGTGTTTATAGATGTTCAGCCAATGGCATTTTCCGAGAGTTTCATTTAAATCAGTTCAGTGGTTCATGAGATATTTTGCAAGACAAAAATCACACCCACAGGCAATTAGACAATCATCCATCTTTTAGATTCAGTTGGTGATAAAAAAGCACACATTTTAATCCATATTGCAAACAAGGCATTTTTTTTATCATAAATGTATTATTTATACATTTA
>JBBPBX010036848.1:7353-31255 GCA_038048925.1 Garcialebias charrua | reverse complement strand
TATATATATATATATATACATATATATATATATATATATATATATATATATATAAATATATATATATACATATATATATATATATATATATATATATACTATATATATATATATATATATATATATATATATATATATACAGGTAGTCCCCGAATTACGAGCGCTCTGATCTACGAGGTTCCAGACTTACGAGCTGGCGAATTTTTGGAAAAAACGCAAAAAATACTGAGTTTTCATGTGTTTTTTCACCACAGTTAGTTAGTTAAACATATGGACACACGTTTCCGATCATTTTTATGCACTCATAAGCAGTTTTTGGATGAAAATAGAGTGTTTGTAGTCGCGCTAGCGAAACCGTTCCAATTTACGAGCGAAATTCCGGATTTACGAGAGACATGGCGGCCGTTCCAAATTACGAGATTTCCGGTTTACGAGCGCCTCGTTGTAACGGATCTCGCTCGTAAATCGGGGACTACCTGTATATATATATATATATATATATATATATATATATACACACACAACAAACCGGATTCCAAAAAAGTTGGGACACTAAACAAATTGTGAATAAAAACTGAATGCAATGATGTGGAGATGGCAAATGTCAATATTTTATTCGTAATAGAACATAGATGACAGATCAAAAGTTTAATCTGAGTAAATGTAAAATTTTAAAGGAAAAATATGTTGATTCAAAATTTCACAGTGTCAACAAATCCCAAAAAAGTTGGGACAAGTAGCAATAAGTGGCTGGAAAAAGGAAATTGAGCATATAACGAACAGCTGGAAGACCAATTAACACTAATTAGGTCAATTGACAACATGATTGGGTATAAAAAGAGCTTCTCAGAGTGTCAGTGTCTCTCAGAAGCCAAGATGGTAAGAGGATCACCAATTCCACCATTGTTGCGCAGAAAGATAGTGCAGCAATACCAGAATGGTGTTACCCAGCGTAAAATAGCAAAGACTTTTAAGTTATCATCATCAACCGTGCATAACATCATCAAAAGATTCAGAGAATCTGGAACAATCGCTGTGCGTAAGGGTCAAGGCCGTAAAACTCTACTGGATGCTCATGATCTCCGGGCCCTTAAACATCACTGCACCTCAAACAGGAATGCCACTGTCAAGGAAATAACAGAATGGGCTCAGGAATACTTCCAGAAAGCATTGTCAGTGAACACAATCCACCGTGCCATCTGCCGTTGCCAGCTGAAACTCTACAGTGCAAAGAGGAAGCCATTTCTAAGCAAGCTCCACAAGCTCAGACGTTTGCACTGGGCCAGGGGTCATTTAAAATGGAGTGTGGCAAAATGGAAGACTGTTCTGTGGTCAGATGAGTCACGATTTGAAGTTCTTTATGGAACACTGGGACGCCATGTCATCCGGACCAGAGAGGACAAGGATAGCCCAAGTTGTTATCAACGCTCCGTTCAGAAGCCTGCATCACTGATGGTATGGGGTTGCATGAGCGCTTGTGGCATGGGCGATATGGACCAAAATTCATATCTCAATATTGTTATGATATATCGCGATATATATCCATCCATCCATCCATTTTTGTCCGCTTATCCGGGGTCGGGTCGCGGGGGTAGCAGCCTAAGTAGGGAGGCCCAGCAGCAACATGAAGCAGCTCCTCTGGGGGAATCCCAAGGCGTTCCCAGGCCAGCCGAGAAACATAGTCCCTCCAGCGTGTCCTAGGTCTTCCTCTGTGCCTCCTCCCGGTGGGACATGCCCGGAACACCTCCCCAGGGAGGCGTCCAGGAAGCATCCTAACCAGATGCCCGAGCCACCTCAACTGGCTCCTCTCGATGTGGAATAACAAAAATACATGATGTGAAATAACAAAAATACATAAAAGAATAACAAAAATATATTTCTGAGTCAAAGCTTTGTCCCAGTTGTCACACAGCAACATTTATTAACAAACAGCTGTAACTCTACAAAATAAATGTCACACAGCAACATTGGTTAACAAACAGCTGTAACTCTACAAAATAAATGTCTAAAAAATGAACTATTTACATACATTACTTTATTTTTTAGACATTTATTTACACCTATTAAATAATAGTCCTCTTCAGCTGAGGGCAGCTGTGGCTGAGAGGCTAGAGCAGTCTCCTCCAATGGGAGAGCTGGGAGTTCAATTCCACCAGCAGTCACATGCTGAAGTGTTCCTGGGCAGTGGGCAACACTGAACCCCTCATTGCCTCTGATGTGTGTCCCATCAGTGTATGAATGTGATAAAGTACTGATTATTCTTTGTACAGTTCTAGTAGAGTGCTGTATGAATGGGTAAATGAGGACACAGATTGTGTTTTAAAGAGCTTTGAGTGTCTTGATAAGATAGAAAGGTGCTTTCACTTTAGTCAGTGTGTTTGTGAACTGCAGTAAATGTGAGCCTCTGTGGTACAATATATTTGATATACTGTATCCGGTTTTATTGTGAAAGGGTCAGGGGGTTGTTTCCGGGTTCACGAAGAATAAAGACGTTCTCTAAGTTGCTCTACAAAGTGTCGCATTGAATCCTTGTGTAAAAACACGACAGCCTCCACTCAGAAACGTGAACAGAGAGGCGGAGACATTATTAAATCAGCAGTTTATCATATATCGCTAAAGACACGGTCAGTCTCAGCTGTGGAAGAAGACGGCTAAAGCGTTAGCCATCTTGTTAGCCGCTAAGGACCGTATCTTTAGCGATATATGATAAACTGCTGATTTATTAATGTCTCCACCTCTCTCTGCGGTGCACGCACGACTAAATGAGCTCAGACCCGTGGTTTGTTTTAAGGAAGCAGCAGGCTGTAAAAACACTCGGTTCTGCCATTTCACGGTTCATGCTCCATTCCGCTGTTTAAATGGTGAAAAAGATTTGTAGTTCCGACCTTTCGTCGGGATTATTTTCAGCATCGTCTACAAAAATATTTTTTCTGCCCTCATCTGCCAATTTAAATCCAAACTAGCTCAGAAAGAACTTTGTTTTTCCCTCTCAGCAGCTAGCGTCGCTCTTCATATCTGCCGTGTTTACTTGTGCTGAAAGTCTCCGCGGCTCCGCTCTCCTGCAGGCAGGAAGGAGGGGGCGAGTGGGAGCCCGCGCGACAGCAGGAGGATTCTCGATATAGACGATATAGCCATTTTAACCATCGTACATTTGAAATATTGCGATACATCAAGTATATTAGATACTGTATATCGCCCACCCGTAAGCCCAAGTTATTTTGGAAAATGCACATTCTTACAAATACTATCACATTACAGCTGAATTTAGTTTTCTAATCTTACTATACTTTTGATAGAGATTTGTCTATAGAAATTTCAATATAAGCACCTCCCAATAAATTTAGCAAAAACATTTAGCTGTGATTTCCAACCTTTTTTTCATTTTTACGCAAACACAAATAGGGGTGCAGAAAAAAAAAATCAATTAAAAAAAAAAAGAATCTAGATTCTTAGTCCTGGCGATTCTGAATCGATTCAAAAAAAAAAATCGATTTTAAAACATGCTTAATTTTGTATTTTTTCCACTCCTGAGGGTACTGCATATTGCATTATGTTTTAGTTTGGCCGCCGTAGAATTTTGGCCGTGTAGGCCATCGTACAGCAAGCTAGTTAGCTAGCTCCCTTTATCTGAATGGAGCCTGCTGGCACGGAGGAAGGAGACAGCGCAATAA
The DNA here is from genome assembly GCA_038048925.1 of Garcialebias charrua. Taxonomy (NCBI): domain Eukaryota; kingdom Metazoa; phylum Chordata; class Actinopteri; order Cyprinodontiformes; family Rivulidae; genus Garcialebias; species Garcialebias charrua. The sequence continues at coordinate 27,584 of JBBPBX010036848.1, read as the reverse complement.
AACCCGCTCCTTCATCTTTAAAAATAATTTCAGATCCTACAATGTTCTGGGGGAAGACAGAGCTTAACAAGAGAACGGTTGTTTGCAAGAAGTGTCAAATAAAATTACGGTACAGTATTTTGGAAATACGATAAAAATGTGCGGAAGATGAAAGTGAAAGCAACCGACCAGCAAACTCTGCTGCAAAGATTTGCAGCATTATCCCCTTTGCAAAGTTTCATGATTCTGTCTAACTCATTTCTCTTGTTTATCTTGTGTGGTTTTTATTAAGGTGACAGGTGTCTAAATATAGTACCTATCAATTTCTCTCTCCATCTCCTGTTATAGCACTGTAGTGATACAACCCGGTCGTCTGAAACTCTTAGTGGTACACATTTCTTGAGGCTCTCAAGGAGACGAGTGGACACTGTTTTGTTACATTTATTTTGAATCAAAGGACACAGATCAATCAGAAGAGACTTCCTTTTAATTTGTGTTAATTCAAAATTAATTAACAGAATAACTCTTTGTCATTTTTATGATATTTGTATGGTGTATTAGGGGTGGGCGATATGGCTCAAAAATTATATTGTGATATTTCAGAGCATTATCACGATAACGATAAATTCGTGATATAACCAAAAAAAAAAAAAGTATTTATTTGACAAATTTAACTTAACATGTTGCTTTGCAGTATTATATAAAATTTTAAAAAACAACAAGGGGTAATTTTACTGAAATTACTTTTTTTAGTAAAGTATTCAGTCTCCCAAGTATAAAAATAAAAAAAATAAAAATGATCTGTTATTTAGATTGTGTTACGACCCGGCTCAGCCAGGAGAAGCGGAAGTAACATTAAAAACCCAGATGGAACAAGGTTGAGTAAAAGTAACAATTTAATTGGTCAGTTTAAAATAAAATTTAACATTTAGCAAAAGGAGTGGTACTTTCACACAAGTTTCATTCAAAAACAAAAGTTGGTCCTAACTTAAAGAGGAGCCACTTGCTCCCACACACAAGGGTAGGGCTGAAAGGCGTGCAGCTTCAAGCTCGTAGTGTTTCAGCTTCCTTGTTCCTGCAGGAATGTGTCATTTCTCTGATTCATTTTTTTTAAACTGAACTGCCGTGAACCGACTGTGGAACCTAGACAGCTGAGCTGGCGTGTTTGAGATAACAGTGAGGCTGCAACCGGCAACACACAGCGGCTGCAGAGTGGGTCGGAGCGGGGGAGGGGGAGACATTTGAGCTCGAGAGCTGCGCGCAGGCACAGAGAGAGAAGGGAGGAGAAGGGAGAAGGGTCCGTGTGTTGTTGTTTTTTTTTTAGCATTTTAGCCAGCAAATATTGCACGCAGACTGGTGGAGGGAGGTGCGCAGTTCTGTTTTGTCGGTTTAAGCGCTCGGTTGTTAAGGGGGCGGGGCGTTCTGACGTATTACGTCATGAAATTAGCCTATCATGATATCATTTTTTTGCCCGGGCAAGCTGTTTTTACCGGTATTATCGTGGACGATATGATATGGCCCAGCCCTATGGTGTATGTCTTAGTCAAAGAACTATGGCAAAGTTAAGAGATATGTCAAGTTGTACTGGAGCTTCACCAGATTATCTGAAGGATATTCTTATTCCATACTCATCCACCCGGTCGCTGCGGTCACAGAACAGTAATCTCCTTCACATTCCGAGAACCAAATTAAGGACCATGGGAGACCGGGCTTTCAGTGTGGCTGCCCCCCGCCTGTGGAACTCTCTTCCTGACTGTCTGAGAGCCCCACAGTCTGTGGTTGACTTTAAGAGCGGCTTGAAGACCTTTCTTTTCAACCGAGCATACTCTACCTCCTCATGATTCTACTTTTGATCTTAGTTGATACTGTTATTGATTTTACTTGTTTTATTGTTTTATTGACATTTAATTCTGTTGCACCTTGTAGCACTTTGAGATTTTTATTAATGAAAAGTGCGTTATAAATTGAATTCATTATTATTATTATTATTACTTTTCAGAGTTGTTTTAGAAATGTTACCACGTGAATCAGAGCCTAATCCAAGTAATCTTATAACTGGCAACTATTTGTCTGTCTGTTCTAAAAACAATCTTCTCTCCTACCCTGAGTGACCTTCATACGTTCTGTCCCTCTCTCACTGGTTAAACAAACCAATGAGAGTACTGAACGTAACTCTGCTCACACTCCCTTCTTAAGGTTTCACTTCTTGTCTGACCCTTAGAGTCTGCTGGAGTAAGTGAAACTATGTTCTTCTCCAAAGAACTGAATGGACGTCTGTCTAAACGCCAATGACACATAATAAGTTGGGGTTCATAGCACTACTGGATAGGAATCCGCTTGAGCTGAAAAGCTCAATTTGAATGAATTTTCTTCCAAGGAGTTTTATTCTGAAAAATCAAACCAGGAAATGCCGTTACTGCGGTCCGAGTTGAAGCATACGTCTGGAGACGCCAAAAACGGTAAAAGGACTGACCAACTGGACCAAGGAAGATTGACCGTCTTCACGAGGTAACAAAGTCGTCAGATGCTTTGCCAAGTCGTACCGACGTGTAGCTGAGATCGGCCGGAGAATGTGTCATTCCTGGTTAACTCATTTAAAGATAACTCCTGACTCTAACTTCTTTTATTCCTTCCATCCTTCCTACTTCCGCTCTCGGCAAAGCAAGTCGCATATCTTTTTGCTCCTACCCTCCTTAAGTTTTCCTCCTCCCTGCTTGCTTTTTGTCTCGTCTGTGACTCTTCAGCGCTCACTCGAACCAATTTGCGATGGATTTAATAAATTGGGCTGTTTCCTCTATAGATAAGATTTTTTCCACGAAGCGGACCGGGCCAGGAGAAGCGGTCTGCCCCTCTGACACGCACGCTGTCGGATACATGATGGACTCGTGGGGACAGTGGCAACCTATGTGTTTGACCGTCTTGTCTGTCGAAGACGTGGAAGATTTGTGGATTATTGGGATATTGGTGGCAGCTGCTCTGTTTTTTGGCGTCAGCGGAGCTGTCTGCTACTGGAAGCTCAGGAAGACTTCGGCGGCTATCAGCGCGCTGGCCAAACTTCCTGATCAGCAAGATTCTCTGATCCGGGCTGTGAGCTCCTCATCCCAGCTGTTGTACGAACTGAACCGCACGATGGGAGCGGCGGTAGACCACCGCGGACCTGCGGTGCGCTTTGGAACTCGTTTACAGCCGCCCGGCCTCAATCAGGGCACAGATGGGGGTTCGTAGCTCGGAACCTCATATGATTCGGCGATTTTGGACCTGAACAGCACCTGGACTTGGAAGGCTGCAGTCAAAAAGAACACTGTGGCCTGGATTGAAGATAAACAAAAGAACTATCTAATCTGGTTTCTGCACACGACCTTGAAAAGAAGAAGGCTGTCTGCTGGAAACTATTCTCCTGGAGTGAAGCTGAGAGACCTTGCTGACCCCCCCCCCCCCCCCAGAGATCTCTGTGGGTGCGCTCGGAGGCGCCGAGCTGAGACAACTGCTGAACTGTGCTATCTGAATGTTGCTCACAGACTCTTTGATCTCCTTGCATGTCGTCAAAACTGCAACAATGTCTTGTCTGGTTGTGCTTATTGCTGATAGAGTTTTTGGGACTTTATCATAGAGTGTCTTAAGGCAATCTTTGATAGATTCTTTTTTTGAATATCACAAATGATACCTATTGTGTTTTCCTTTTTCCATATCTGATCTGACCTTCATCCGGAGACGGATGAGAGAGGCCGCGCTGAAGAACATGTCATGTGTTTGAATATGCAGCAGCTTTACATTCTCTCCCTCTTCTGGACGACTGTGTATACATTATCACGTTGTATTGGTTAACTGGTGCAATGTTAATAAAAATCTCTTGTATCTTGTATCTCTTGTATCTTGTATCCTCCTCCTAAACTTTCTCCTTAAACCTATCCTCCTAAGCCAGTAAACTTTAAGTTAATGTGCCTGCAGAAATAAGTTATACTAAGACCCTTAACTTGTTCTGTTGTACCTAGAAGTTACGGACACGTGATTTCATCTGTGCTGAAGTAAATTATAGGAAACCTGATCGATCAATCATGTACATATGTGTGATGTAATTTAATGATTTGTTAATTAAATGATTCAGTTCTGCTGAACCAACATAAGTTAACGTTTCATTGTCTTACCTCCGAAACTCCACCTCCCTTTCTCTGTTCAAGACTGCTCTGAAAACACATCTCTTTAGACTAGCTTATCATTAACTTTACTAAATGTATTTCTATTATTTTGCATTTTATAATCTTTATGTATTTTATATTTCAATTTGTCGCTGATATTGTTTGATCTGTATTACACTGTATTGGTTTGTATTGGTTTCAATTTGTCGCTGATATTGCTTGATCTGTATTACACTGTATTGGTTTGTTAAGTGCCCCTCCCTGGGCTGCCACCTTACCGTGGTGGAGGGGTTTGAGTGTCCCAATGATCCTAGGAGCTATGCTGTCAGGGGCTTCATGCCCCTAGTAGGGTCACCCAAGGCAGACAGGTCCTAGGTGAGGGACCAGACAAAGTGCAGCCCGAAGACCCCTTATGATGAGTAAAATAAATGGACAAAATGTTCCCTCGCCCGGACGCGGGTCACCGGGGCCCCACTCTGGAGCCAGGCCCGGAGGTGGGGCACGTTGGCGAGCGCCTGGTGGCCGGGCTTTCACCCATGGAGCTCGGCCGGGCACAGCCCGAAGAGGAGACGTGGGTCCCCCTTCCCATGGGCTCACCACCTATGGGAGGGGCCAAAGGGGTCGGGTGCAATGTGGGATGGGTGGTGGCCGAGGGCGGGGACCCTGGCGGTCTGATCCTCGGCTACAGAAGCTGGCCATTGGGACATGGAATGTCACCTCTCTGGTGGGGAAGGAGCCTGAGCTAGTGTGTGAGGTTGAGAGGTTCCGGCTAGAAATAGTCGGACTCACCTCAACGCATGGCTCTGGCTCTGGAACCAGTTTCCTTGAGAGGGGTTGGACACTCTTCCACTCTGGAGTTGCCCCTGGTGAGAGGCGCCGAGCAGGAGTGGGCATACTTGTTGCCCCCCATCTTGGTGCCTGTACGTTGGGGTTCACCCCGGTGAACGATAGGGTAGCCTCCCTTCGCCTACGTGTGGGAGGACGGGCTCGGACTGTTGTTTGTGCCTGTTGGATTCACTCCTCCCATTTTCCACTAGAGGGCTCTATAGCTTTACTTTTTGTTTAAGTGAGTTGACGGTTAAACAGGAAGTGAATCAACGGCGGACCGGAAGTGGGTTTTATTTAGCCGTTAGCTGAAAATAACAAGCCAAATCTAACATAAAATCATATCTTACTTGTGTTCATGATTATTGCCCAACGTGGTAAGTTATATTTAATGCTGTAAGATGTGAGAGATATGTTATTTTGTAGTTCTAAGCGTGGGTTTTGGTGAATTAGCTTAGAGCTAATAAGATGCTAACGGGTAGCAGCTAGTTAGCTAACTTTCATTTCATTTATTTATTTATTTATTCATTTTATAAAAAAGAACACATAGCAAACACATGTTTCTTGTATAAAAAAGAAAATATAAAATGAAAGGCTAGTTAGCTAAATGATAGCTTTGTTGCTGCACTGTGATATTTAAATGCTGATGTTTATAACTGGTTGGTTAAATCTATTCTAGTTCTTAAGTATATGTTTAATCTATTCAATCAAATTAATATATTTAATCGATTTTATTTTATTCAATTAATCTATTCTAATCTATTCTAGTTCTTAAGTCTATGTTTAAGTTTGTGTTTATTTGAATTTTGCAATACTAAGTATTGGCATTTTTGTTTATTTTATTTACAGTTTAACCGGCATGTTCGTGTGAAAACACTCGGCAATTAAAGGCAACAATAACAACAACAACAACGACCTTATGTTCTTTGTAACATAAAGTTAAACACGAGGCAACCATGTCTGAAGACCTTGCAACACTAAAGAGGAAGAGAGGACAAGCTAAAGCAGCTGTAACTAAGATGATAACAACTGCAAATGAAAAAATCAGAGAAAATAAGCCAGAAGAATTAAGGTCAGTGCTGCAAAGCCTCGACTTAGCACTTGCACAGCTTCGAGAAATTCATAGATGCTATCATACTCAGCTCACCGATGATATTGACAAAGAAGAGTCTGATGCTTATGAGAAGCTTATATTGATGAACGTTCATGATGTGCGTCACGAGGCTCTAGCCTGGCTGCAAGAAGAGGAAGATGGAGCTGGTGTCCATCCAAATGTTGATGATGAGTCAGATGTCACTAAAGTTGATTTATTTAGTGAACCACCAGCTGACATGAAAGATAAAAATTCCACATCAGCAGAACTGGAGAAAATCCAAGCCCTAAGGAAGAAAGAGAAGGAAAACTTTGAGCTACAAATTAGACTCAACAAGGTGGAGTTTGAGCTGGAACTTCAGCGAATACATCACAAGGCTGAGCTGGACGCACAGATGCTACATAATCAGCAAAAGATGCAAGCCCTAGCTGCAGATCTTCATTCTACACCTATAACTGGAAAAATCCCTACTATAATACAACCATCAACATCTCAGATAGCAGATGATTCAATCTCACAACTGCTAGAGTTTTCAAGGCAGCAGTATCAAGCCCAAGTAGACTCTCTCAGGCTCCCACCAACAGATATGATCAAGTTTGATGGTGACCCCCTCCAGTATTGGAAGTTCATGAGACTTTTTACCACAATGGTGGACAAAGAGTCTGTTTCTCCTGAAGAAAAGTTAACTCGTCTGCACCAGTACACAGAAGGAAAAGCTCGAGATGCTATTAGTCACTGTCTATACAACCTCAGTCCCAGCGCAGGTTTCAAAGAAGCACTTGAGCGACTAAAATCAAGATTCGGAAATCCTCATTCCATCTCCCAAGCTTGGGTTGAAAAGGTTTTGAACTTTAAAGGGGACCACAGATTGCTTTTTAAAATTTTTATGGTATTTCTTTGGGGTTAAAAAACAGTGTTCATTCAATTTAATACACAAAATAATTCTTAGATAATCAATTATACCCTTTTTAATTCTGCCATTTTTAACTTTCGTTTTGAACGACCGGTTTATGATGAGGAGGTCTTGTGGCACGCCCTTCAAAGATCTGCTTACATTAACTCCGCCCTCCAAAGGCAGACGAGGAAGTCTGAACTCACGTTACTGCACGTTTCTTTTGCCTCCTTCTGACTCTCCCTCCCTCTGACTCTCCCTCCCTCTGACTCTCCCTCCTTCTGCCTGTGGCGCAGCTGTAGGGGAGCAAAGCACACACACACACAAGCACAGCAGCACAGCGGGGGCTTTTTTATCTGCGTCCCTCCGAGGAGCACGTGCGGGCCGGCACACACACACATACACACACACACTCACAGCGGGCTTTCTTTTTATCAACACTACCTGACGCTCTGATGGAATTAAATAGGAGCTCCAAGTGATCTTGGCTCAGGCTGAACCTGTATGTGAGGACACACACACACGCGCACACACGGGTTTGGTTGCGTTAAGTAGTCTGTCCTGCTAATGACACATAAACCAACACACACACACACACACACACACACAGAAACATGCGCATCTGTTCCCATCTGAAAACTATCAATTTTAAATCCATTATCTGCGCCACGAGGGTCAGAGAGTTAGCTGGCTAGACTCTGTGACATTTTTAGCCATGAAATCAGGAAAAACAACCGTCAACTCTTTTATACTGGAGTGGGTTGAGCCGCACCAGGGGTTGCTAGGTGAGGGGGCTGGACTCAGGTTCGAGGTGGGTTGTCCTCGCGCCTGTGACGTAACAGGCGCGATGATTTCAAACCGAAACCTATCTTATCACAGTTAAATAAATCTACTTAGAGTAAATAAACCACTGGGTGCATTTTTTTGGCCTTAGGACTGTTTTTTTATGGAGTAAATACCCAAAGTTGAGTAAAAAAAACATTAAAAAGTGAATTTTGAATATGTGGTCCCCTTTAAAGAGATCAGAGACAGTACACAACTGAGAGACTTCGCAGACCAACTAAGAGGCTGTAAGGACACACTTACTGCCATGAAATGTGAAGAAGAGCTTAGTGGCCGCCGCACATTAGTTGAGATAATTAGCAAGCTACCATCAGATCTCAGGGCCAAGTGGTTAAATAAAAACCATGACATCACAAAGGAGGGACGTCTACCGAAACTCGACGACGTCGTCAGCTTTGTGGAGACAGAGGCTGAAAAGAGATCAGATCCAGTCTTTGGTGGGTTAATTAGCTACAAGAAGCAGGAGAAGCCAAACAACTTTACATCACCTACCAAAGTCTCTAAGAAACATCATCAAAGCTACCCCACCACTGTCAAGGCAGCTGCAGTCCAGGAGAATAAGTCCACACGTACCAAGAAGCCAGCTTATTTAAAATGTCTCAAATGTTCAGAGCACCATTTCTTAAACCAGTGCCCAGATTTCAGATCACTAACAGTGCCAGAGCGTCTTGTGTTCGTTCAAGGAAAGAACCTGTGTCAAAATTGTTTTATGATGGGTCACAACGCTGAGATTTGCACGCGCAATTGGGTGTGCAACGTTCCTGGCTGTGGACAGAAACATAACACATGGCTGCATCCTAACCACACTAACAGACAGAACGCTACAGCAGGGCAGGACACCACTGATGACAATAAAACTACCCAACAAACACAAACTACCAGATCACCTAATGTCACCTGTGGGTTCGCTGGAGCCGCAAATGGTAAAGTTTGTTTGCCTATTGTTCCTGTGGTCGTTAGGGGCAAAGCTACAAACATCAGTTCTGTCACATATGCATTACTCGATCCTGGAGCCAACACCAGTTTAGTGTCAGAAGAACTGACCAAGAGACTCAAGGTCAAAGGCAAGCCTGCAAGGTTAGACCTTGATACAGTAGGAAGTAGCCAAGAAGGAATATTTACTAGAAGTGTAGATCTTGAGATTAGCTCTCTACACGATGACAGCATCTACACGCTTAATGGTGTGAGAACACTTAAGAAATTAAACATAGGACTTAGCTGTCTCGCGACACCTGACGAGGTAGCCAGATGGGATCACTTAGCAGACATCCCTATTCCCAGCCTCAAGGCCAATGATGTGCACCTCGTCATTGGACAAGATGCTCCACGTCTTCTCAGAGTTGAAGAGTACCGCGTGGGAGGTGATAATGACCCTTACGCTACCAGAACAGTACTCGGCTGGGCCATAAATGGACCCGTCGATTACAAAGAAGGTAGGAAAGCCAAGGCCTACTTCCTCAAGTCAGATCAAAGTCTGCAGACACAAGTGGAAAGATTTTGGAAACTTGATGACCCTACTCAAGATAACAATCTGTCAATCAATGACCAGAAGGTGATTAAACTGTGGGAAAACTCGCTTTCCAAAGAAGGCTCACACTACACCTTAGACATACCTTTTAAGAAAGAAACAGTGACACTACCTAATAATATCAACTTAGCAACACAGAGACTACAACTACTGGAACGCAGATTAACAAAGGACCCAGACCTGAAAGACAAGTACGTGGAGGCAATGAAGTCAACCGTCGATAAAGGATATGCAGAGGAGGTCCCAGCCTCTTCGCTTGACTGCACTGATGGCAAAGTGTGGTATCTCCCACATAACCCAGTAACTCATCCACGCAAGCCTGGAAAGGTTCGAGTCATCTTTGACTGCGCAGCTAAGTACGATGGAACATTTCTCAATGACGTCATCCACAAGGGACCAGATCTGACAAACAAATTAATAAATGTGCTCATCCGCTTCCGCCGAGGTCCAGTTGCTGTAATGGCAGACATTGAAGGAATGTTCAATCAGATACATGTAACTCTGGAACACAGAGATATGTTACGGTTCCTGTGGTGGAAAGACCACGATCCTAACAATGAGGTAGTTACTTACCGTATGACATCTCACCTCTTTGGCGGAGTATGGTCTCCAAGCGCAGCAAGTTTTGCATTGAGGAGATGTGCATCAGATCATGCACATCTGTATGACACAGATACCATCTCCACTGTAGAACAAAACTTCTACGTGGATGATTGCCTGAAATCCTCAGACTCACCTCAACAAGCCATCCGTCTAGCAGCGCAGCTGATCGACCTACTCATGCAAGGAGGGTTTCGCTTGACTAAATGGACAAGCAATTCAACAAAGGTCCTGAAGTCTATCCCAGAGGAGGAACATGCAAATCAAGTGCCATTGTTGGACCTGGATGGAGATCCATCATTGGAAAGAGCTCTGGGGGTGTTCTGGGACACAACAGATGACTGCATCACCTTCATTATCAAGGTCAAGGACAAACCCAGCACAAAAAGAGGCATGCTAAGCACAATAAGTTCAGTTTATGACCCCCTGGGGTTAGTTGGCCCGTTCATTCTACGGGGAAAGACACTATTTCAGACACTATGTCGCATGAAGCGAGGTTGGGATGAAACCATCCCAAGTGACATTGCTGAGCAATGGGGCCGGTGGTTAGACGACCTGCCAATACACAAGCTATGTTTGCTAGAATGAAATATGAATGAGTAGGCTCTAATTACCTTCAGCTTGTGTGTTTTTCTTTTCTTTCATATGTTATAGATTTTTCTTATTTTCATGTTCACGATTACTGTAAACTGTTAATTATTACTCTAAGTCAAGTTATCACCATGAAAATATGTAACAGATATTTTCATTTGAAAGGTTTCTTATTACAAGGTTAAATTTGAGTAGTTAAGTAAGGTTATTTAATTCTAGCTTGTCGCTCACCAATTTTCTCGGATGACCGTCTATCGAGGTCATCGGGGCCGGGATGTTGGATTCACTCCTCCCATTTTCCACTAGAGGGCTCTATAGCTTTACTTTTTGTTTAAGTGAGTTGACGGTTAAACAGGAAGTGAATCAACGGCGGACCGGAAGTGGGTTTTATTTAGCCGTTAGCTGAAAATAACAAGCCAAATCTAACATAAAATCATATCTTACTTGTGTTCATGATTATTGCCCAACGTGGTAAGTTATATTTAATGCTGTAAGATGTGAGAGATATGTTATTTTGTAGTTCTAAGCGTGGGTTTTGGTGAATTAGCTTAGAGCTAATAAGATGCTAACGGGTAGCAGCTAGTTAGCTAACTTTCATTTCATTTATTTATTTATTTATTCATTTTATAAAAAAGAACACATAGCAAACACATGTTTCTTGTATAAAAAAGAAAATATAAAATGAAAGGCTAGTTAGCTAAATGATAGCTTTGTTGCTGCACTGTGATATTTAAATGCTGATGTTTATAACTGGTTGGTTAAATCTATTCTAGTTCTTAAGTATATGTTTAATCTATTCAATCAAATTAATATATTTAATCGATTTTATTTTATTCAATTAATCTATTCTAATCTATTCTAGTTCTTAAGTCTATGTTTAAGTTTGTGTTTATTTGAATTTTGCAATACTAAGTATTGGCATTTTTGTTTATTTTATTTACAGTTTAACCGGCATGTTCGTGTGAAAACACTCGGCAATTAAAGGCAACAATAACAACAACAACGACAACGACCTTATGTTCTTTGTATCAGTGCCTATGCGCCAAACGGCAGCGCAGATTACCCACCCTTTTTGGAGTCCTTGGAGGGGGTATTGGAGAGTGCGCCTCCTGGGGACTCCCTTGTTCTGCTGGGGGACTTCAACGCTCACGTGGGCAATGACAGTGAGACCTGGAGGGGTGTGGTTGGGAGGAACGGCCCCCCTGATCTGAACCCGAGTGGTGTTCTGTTGTTGGACTTCTGTGCTCGTCATGGATTGTCCATAACGAACACCATGTTCAGGCATAAGGGTGTACATATGTGCTCTTGGCACCAGGACACCCTAGCTCGTAGTTCGATGATCGACTTTGTCAAAGGTGGGCAATGAACGCTATGTAACGCTAAATCGCTAATCCGCTTACAGCGGACCTAACGTTTTTGTCAGCGCAACAGCGGTTTGACTAATTTGCATAATTCATGAGCGGATTTGTGCTTTCTAAGATTAAAATTCAGCACCGCTAATAGCAATATATTTGAAAGACTTCATTTTCTTAAACAACTGAGGGTTTAGCTGTAAATGTTTCACAACATGGATAATCCATCCAACAGCGCCCCTCGCCTATGACCAGAAGTAATGAGAGGATATAGCCTTCCTGCTAGTTGATTTCAGTCATGGTTCTGATCCCACAATGCTTTGTGTCTGCTTACATACCAGGAAGACAATGGTTACAACTCCTATCCCAGCAAAAACAGTTCGTTTGTAATCCAGAGACTAAAATTTTGTATGTATTGATTTATTTTACTTTAAAATAGGAGCTCCTTTTAAAAAAGAAAGAAGAAGTTTAAACGCTGGAGCTCTATCCACCTCTTTTTCCAAAAGCTCACAGGGGCAGCTATGACAGTCCTGTCCCGCCGGAGCTTCAGGTTGAGTCTACGCTGGTGCAATCGACTGTAGAACCGGGGACTCCGTAGACAGCCAATCAGCGGGGATCAGCTTCCTTGAAGCTGATTGGCTGTCTACGGTCCCCGGTTCTACGGTTGATTGCACCAGCGTAGACTGGCAGTGAATGTGTGTGTGTGTTGCGACACGCTTGTACTCGCCGACAGGCGGTCACGTGGTTCCCGCAGCTGTAGTTAAAGAAGCAGCTCGTTGCCAGTTAAGTTTGAGCAGAGACTGACGCAACAGAACACAAAAATCAACTTTTCTTACTTTGTCCGGCGTCTTTCAGTAATTATTGAGCAGTAACAAACTTATTACTTAACTGATTATTGATTATTTCACTGACTGTGTTTTATTAAAGCATTTTTAGACGTGGCAGATGCTTTTATCATTAAAGTGAAACAAGACTGTAAACACATTTGTTAGAAGAAATGGAAAAAAATGTCTATGCAATACGATGATCAATATAGCCATGTCAACAGTGTTTTATAATGTTACACATGTAAAAAAAAAAAAGTAACACTTATTATAAAGCACTTTGAGATTTTTATTGATGAAAAGTGCATTATAAATTGAATTCATTATTATTATTATTATGTGCATGAGAATTCTCCACCTTGCCTCCATGCCAGCAGTATCTGCTCCAGCTTTCCTTAGACTGGGATGAAGTCTTCATTTCTGCACAATGCACATTATATAATTTTGCTCTATTTGTGTATTTTTTAGCCACCAAGTACCTGGATAACAGATTTAATTGTGCTTGTAGCCTGACTACTGTAAAATGGTAATTCACTGATTAAAATGTTAATTTAAATGAAACTGTTTCTAGTTATAATCATAACAGATGACAAAATAAGTGTTAATTGTGCAAAAATAAATTACAAAACAATTATGAAAATGTAAAACAAGCTTTAATGAAGTACATTTAATACTATTGTTTATTAATTACATCATGTCAAGTCAGCAGGAGCAACATTCCAATAATAATCACAACACAAACTGAGTTCTGCAAGTTTTATGTGCACAAACATTTTCAATCAGGGCTCAAAATATTTATAGAAAGAAATGCCTCTGAAAATTGCACCAAATCTCACAAAAAAACTCTTCAGCCAAGTAATTTTAAGAAAATGAAGGTGGAGGAGGAGCAGCCACGTCCCTCCAACCTGACAACGGCCTGGTTTCATCATCATGTACCCAGAATGCATCGCTTCAGTTTTCCAATAAACAGTTTTAAAATTACTTTATTGATTCTTCTTTAATGAAAAATCTCCAAAAAACAAAAGAAAAAGACAAAGGAGCAGCCGAAATAGCAATCCACACATTAAACAACTTTTAAAATTTTGGACCCTGAGTGAAAGGTATATTTTAATAGATGACACCCCGAGCAAATTGCCGTTTAGAGGTAGGGTAAGGTGTATAACAGTTTATACACCTGTAGTTGGCAGTGTGGTGCAAATATTGCAAAACGTTGCCGGCTACAAATTGTTCAATATAAATAGCGGATTAGATTAGCTTCCCCTAATTTTCATAAGGCATTTGTGCTTTTGAAATTGTGGACCTAAAAAAATTAATAAGCGTTTTAGAGATTTTGGAACTAATTTTTTAATTAGCAGTGCCCACCACTGGACTTTGTTGTCGTCTCATCTTATCTGCGGCCGCATGTCCTAGACACTCGGGTGAAGAGAGGGGCGGAGCTGTCAATTGACCACTACCTGGTGGTGAGTTGGCTCCGATGGTGGGGGAGGATGCCGGTCAGACCTGGCAGACCCAAACGTATTGTGAGGGTCTGCTGGGAACGTCTGGCAGAGTCTCCCGTAAGACGGAGCTTTAACTCCCACCTCCGGGAGAGCTTTGAACACGTTCCGAGGGAGGCGGGGGACATTGAGTCCGAGTGGGCCATGTTCCGCGCCTCTATTGTCGAGGCAGCTTATCAGAGTTGTGGCCGCAAGGTTGTTGGTGCCTGTCGTGGTGGCAACCCTCGAACCCGGTGGTGGACACCGGCGGTGAGGGATGCTGTCAGCTGAAGAAGGAGTCCTATTGGGCCTTTTTGGCCTGTGGGACCCCGGAAGCAGCAGATAGGTACCGACAGTCCAAGCGGCATGCGGCTCGGGTGGTTGCTGAGGCAAAAACTCGGGCGTGGGAGGAGTTCGGAGAGGCCATGGAGAATGACTTCCGTACGGCTTCGAGGCGATTCTGGTCCACCATCCGGCGTCTCAGGGGGGGAAAGCGGTACGCGACCAACACCATTTATGGTGGGGATGGCGTGCTGTTGACCTCAACTCGGGATGTTGTGAGTCGGTGGGCGGAGTACTTCGAAGACCTCCTCAATCCTACTGGCACGTCTTCCACTGAGGAAGCGGAGCCTGGGGACTTTGGGTCGGGCTCTCCAATCTCTGGTACTGAGGTCACCGAGGTGGTTAAAAAGCTCCGCTGTGGCAGGGCTCGGGGGTGGATGAGATTCGCCCTGAGTTCCTTACGCCAAAAATACACTACACGCGTTGCAGCTCCGCCCCGCTCCGGTCCGACCTCCGTAGCAAATACACACCCATTATAATCAATGACAGAATTTACACTGGCTCCACACGGCGGCGGCGAGCTAGCGGAGAGCGGACGGCAGTCCGTCAAAATTAGAAATTTTTCTATTTCTGCCGGATGACGGAGCTGTGCCGGAGTCAACTTTTGAAGATTACGTCGCACCAACAGGAAAAGGAACGAGCACAACTTCCGTATTTACAAAATAAAATCACCACGGGCGGACTAATCCTAGCTCTATACGGATTTATTTGTACAAAAATGCTGTCAAACTATCATTTATGACTACGCCTACAAACGCAATACAAGAAATAAATAAATAAATAAAGTATTTTATTCTGAAATGTAATACATCACTTCCTGTTGCTCAAACCATGTCCTGTCGCTCATTTACGAGAGAAGATCAAGGCAGCAGTCTCTACTGTTGTTCTCCTTCTTCCACCGAATGAATTGTTTTGTTCTGACTTACTTATTTATCACTTGATTTATCGCGCGATCTCGCAATTCCCGCGCATGCGTCTCGGAGCGGCGCATCCATGCGGACCTGAGCTGAGCGCAGGTAGTGGAAATTGGACTTGCGAGGCTGCGACCTGCGGAGCGGAGCGGGGCGGAGCCGCGTGTAGTGTATTTTTGGCGTTAGGGCTCTGGATGTTGTGGGGTTGTGTTGGCTTACGCGACTCTGCAATATCGCGTGGACATCGGGGGCAGTTCCCTTGGATTGGCAGACTGGGGTGGTGGTTCCCCTATTCAAAAAGGGGGACCGTAGGGTGTGTTCCAACTATAGGGGGATCACACTCTTAAGCCTCCCTGGTAAGGTCTATTCAGGGGTTCTGGAGAGGAGGGTCCGTCGGATAGTCGAACCTCGGATTCAGGAGGAGCAGTGTGGTTTTCGTGCTGGTCGTGGAACACTGGACCAGCTCTACACCCTCAGCAGGGTCCTGGAGGGCGCGTGGGAGTTTGCCCAACCAGTTTACATGTGCTTTGTGGACTTGGAAAAGGCATTCGACCGCGTCCCTCGGGGGGTTCTGTGGGGGGTACTCCGGGAGTATGGGGTACCAGGCCCATTGATATGGGCTGTTAGGTCCCTGTACGACCGGTGTCAGAGCTTGGTCCGCATTGCCGGCAGTAAGTCAGGCTCGTTTCCAGTGAGAGTTGGACTCCGCCAAGGTTGCCCTTTGTCACCGATTCTGTTCATAACTTTTATGGACAGAATTTCTAGGCGCAGCCAAGGTGTTGAGAGGATCCGTTTTGGTGGCCTTAGAATCGCTTCTCTGTTTTTTGCAGATGATGTGGTCCTATTGGCTTCATCAGCTCGTGATCTACAGCTTTCACTGGAGCGGTTTGCAGCTGAATGCGATGCGGCCGGGATGAGGATCAGTTCCTCCAAATCCGAGGCCATGGTCTTGAGCCGGAAAAGGGTAGCATGCCCTCTCCGGGTCGGGGAGGAGGTCCTGCCCCAAGTGGAGGAGTTTAAGTATCTCGGGGTCTTGTTCACGAATGAGGGAAAACTGGAGCGTGAGATCGATAGGCGGATAGGTGCAGCATCCGCAGTGAAGCGGGCGCTGTACCGGTCTGTCGTGGTGAAGAGAGAGCTGAGTCGAAAGGCAAAGCTCTCAATTTACCGATCGATCTACGTTCCCACCCTCATCTATGGTCATGAGCTTTGGGTTGTGACCGAAAGAACGAGATCTCGGATACAAGCGGCTGAAATGAGTTTTCTCCGCAGGGTGTCTGGACTCTCCCTTAGAGATAGGGTGAGAAGCTCAGTCATCCGGGAGGGACTCGGAGTAGAGCCGCTGCTTCTCCACATCGAGAGGAGCCAGTTGAGGTGGCTCGGGCATCTG
This sequence comes from Garcialebias charrua, assembly GCA_038048925.1. Classification (NCBI taxonomy): domain Eukaryota; kingdom Metazoa; phylum Chordata; class Actinopteri; order Cyprinodontiformes; family Rivulidae; genus Garcialebias; species Garcialebias charrua. Next base: position 10,803 of record JBBPBX010036848.1, on the reverse strand, counting down.
GTTAGGATGCCTCCTGGACGCCTCCCTGGTGAGGTGTTCCGGGCATGTCCCACCGGGAGGAGACCCAGAGGAAGACCCAGGACACGCTGGAGGGACTATGTTTCTCGGCTGGCCTGGGAACGCCTTGGGATTCCCCCAGAGGAGCTGCTCCAAGTGGCTGGGGAGAGGGAAGTCTGGGCCTCCCTACTTAGGCTGCTACCCCCGCGACCCGACCCCGGATAAGTGGACGAAAATGGATGGATGGATGGTTTGTTAAGTGTCCTTGGGTGTCCTGAAAGGCACTTTTAAATAAAATGATTATTATTTTTATTATTATTTTAAATCTCATCACCTAGTCACAAAATTAGGTATTAATCTGAAAAAGAGAGAACCCGTGAATTATTGATGATAATTTGTGTCAGTCTAAACCTTGCTCAAATTTACATCTAATGTATAGGTAAATCAGTAAAAATGATCACGTTCCTATATTATTACAGCACAAATGATTTACAAGCAAACAGCTCAGTGGAAGTTGAGGGGTTTAGTTTTATTTTTAATGCGCTGGAAGCAACATTCATGTAGATAAAGGTCCACACAGCTCCAGCATGAAACAAGAATAACGAGGGAGAAGTTCTGATGCAGCTGCAGCTCAAAGGTAACAGTGGTTTCCTCATATTCTACTAAAACTAATAGACAATATTAGGACTGGGCGATATGGAAAAAATCATATATCACAATATGGACTTTTTTATATCACGATAACGATATATATCACAATATTTAAAAAAAACTTTGGTCCAAATTTTTCCTGTACACACACACATCGTGTTGTATACCAAAGTTTTTATTTTATTTTTTATTTTATTTTACTACAGATACAGTTACAATTATAAGAATGGTCCAATTCTTTTTGAAATTTCACAAAGTAGAAACTTTGGTCCAACTTTGGACCTACTTTGGTCCAAATTTTTCCTGCAGGTGGCGGTAAAACAACGGCTGCTAATAAAACCCACGAAGAAGAAATCCGCTCTGACTGGAATCTGGAGTAAACAAGGCAAAGAAACAGAAAAGAGAAAACGTTGCGTTTGATTCCGGTTCTGTTGTGTCTCTGGTCTGTTTTGTATTGGTTAACTGGACCCGAGTTCGGACTCGGTTGAACTTCGTGTCCTCTGGACCCATTTTGTCTCCGAGTTTCAGCGGAGCGAAATAATGGAAGCTAACAAGGTGAGCTTCCCCTCTTTTTGGTAAAAGTTCTTCTTCTGTTTCTCCATGTTGTGACACCCATAGATATCTGGTGACACCGGCTTCATGCCGGCTGCGTCTCTGTTGAACTCGAGTTTAACAACGTAAAAGCATGTGTCGCAAACCCGCGCGTGCGTCAAACATAAAGCAGCGCCGTCATCTCGCAAAACCACAATATGAAGCTTCTTTGCGACCGTTATTTTTTATTCTTATTTATCACGATAGAGACGATAGAAGGAAAGTAGCACGATAGACACGTTTAAAAAAAAAATAACTTAAAAAACTTAAAATAACACTATAAGGGGCCAAGATAGTGTAGTGGCAGGGCTTCCGACTTGGGACCCGAAGGACGCGGGTTCGCGCCCCGGCCACTACACACCTTGGGGTGTCTATGAGTGCACACCTAAAGCCTGAAATATACCTGAGCGTACAAGCAATACGCCTATACGCCACGTACGTACGTCAAGGCAAAAGCGTAGCCCCGCGTAGCCCCTCAGGGCATGTACGCGCAAAGCTTTTTTTTTTACGACCGCGGACGCTTGCGCGGTGTCTGACCATAAACTTCCCCGGCGCCGGACTGTTTTGTATGTTACACAAATGAAATAAATTCCCCTTCTTTATCGCTGATCGGGCCTTTTCTTTTGTTTTTTTGCCTAAAGTCAAGTAACCGCTTCTTCCTCCGTTCACTCGATGACTGAAATGAATGAATTCAGGTCCTACCTGGGTGCGCGATGTTTTAAATATTCCCTGGTGGACTGTGTGCTGCAGGAAAAGCGCTCCCTGTTATTATTTTTATTTCTGAGATAACTTTTTATAACATATATAGTAGAAACACCGCATCAGAACACCGCAGCTTTCTTCAGCGAGCTGCTCATGAACTGACTGAAAGCTGTCAATCATTTCAGTAGGCGTGTCAGCAAGTGACTAATCAGCTAGCTCAGTTGAGTCCCCTCCGCGCGCAGCTGCTCATATTACAACAAGGATCTGGAGCGAGCACGCGAGCGTTTGAAAGCTGATAAAAGCCGAGCTATAGCAGCGAAAGCATGCGCACAAAATGCGCGCGTACAGTGGCGTACTTCATGTACGCTCAAGTGTATTCCAGGCTTAATTCTCCAGCTCCCCGGGCGCTTTCTATGGCTGCTCACTGCACCACCTGGTGGTGGTTGGGTTAAATGCAGAGACGAATTTCGTCTGTGTATGGGAAACATACACAGATGACAAAAAAGGACATTATTATATATTATTATTCATTCAAAAGCTTGTTTCTTGGGGAAGTGGTGGCACAGTGGTTAGAGACATTGGGCCTGTGATCAGAAGATCTCCGGTTCAAGCCCCGGTACCGACAACATTAAAAAAAATGTGGGTGGAAAAAGGTGAAACATCCACACCTGCCTCCACCCTCATTTGCTCCACTCTGGTTCCCTGAGCAAGGCCCTTAACCCCCACCATCTGCTCCCTAAACAGGTCTCTCTCTCTCTCTTGAAAATGAGTTAGTGTGGCACAAGGAGACTACCTGGATAAATAAAGGGTAAATGAAAAAATGTGTTTATTCTCTCCTTGTTTTAATTCGTAATCATTTCCCACTGTTTTTTGTCTTCCTTCACCTGCCTCCTTTCCTTTTTTTTACACCCTTCCTCTGTTAATGTATTCACATGCTCTTTCCTTCCTTCTTACTTTCCAATCCACTCCTTCTTTTGTTCATTTCTTCCCATTTCCTTTTGGTTTTGATTCTTCCTTCTGCCTTTAGTTTATTCCTTCCTCATCTATCTTTTTAAATAATGTTCTTTTTTTCTTTGCATCCTTTTTTCAGCATGTTTCTCATTCCCTTTTTCTGCCTACTTATATCTTTCATTTTTCTTCATTTATTTCATCTTGTTCTCTTACCTGCCTTCATTTGTTTCTGCCTTCCATTATTCATGAGTTAAAACTTGCTTTGTTCAAACTCTACTTCATTTCTTGATTTATCTCTTTTAATCTCTTCACTTTTTATTCCTGTCTTTATCCCTTTCTACATTTTTGTTGTTACACTTCCTTCCTTCCTTCCTTCCTTCCTTCCTTCCTTCCTTCCTTCCTTCCTTCCTTCCTTCCTTCCTTCCTTCCTCCTTCCTTCCTTCCTTCCTTCCTCCCTCCCTTCCTTCCTTCCTTCCTTCCTTCCTTCCCTCCCTCTATAATTCCCTTCCTTTCTTACTTCCCTCTCGACCTACATTCCTCACTCCCTTTCTTCTTCTT
>JBBPBX010036846.1:14826-31256 GCA_038048925.1 Garcialebias charrua | reverse complement strand
ATCCATGGCAATGTTGGTAGTAGTGTGCGCTGAGTTATTTGTGTGCTCTGAGTCTTTGTGAAAGACAGTGCTACACATCGCTCCAGGTTGGTCAATGTTGATAGTGTCATTATCAATGATAACGCCACTCATTGTATCAGGTTGGTCAAGCACAGTAACATTCAAATCTACTGACAAACTACTTACTTCCTCTGTCTCTTCCGAGCATAGAGGTGTTGGGCCATTATTCCGGGACATTCGTGACTCTTTGCCTGTCTCGAACTGTTCAGTTCGAGGCGCGGGAGGTGCAGTTCCAAGGCTCAGGGGTTTCTGTTGGGACCACGCATAGTTACATGAGTATAGGTCCTCATCCTTCAATTTCTTTTGAAGTCCACCCACCGATGGACCTTGGTTTTCACCCATCTGGTTCGATCTGAACCGTTGTGGGTCTCTTAGAGAGTGAACACCTACCTTTTGTGGTTCGTTGCTTGTCTCAGATTTTTCAATCTGAGGTGCTTCAGGGGCGGGGCTCCCTTTAAACCATTTTGAGTCACTGTTCCAACTGGTACCAACATTTCGGTGTATGTCAGTTTGAAAATCTTGTTCATTCTTGCTAGTATTATCCAACTCTTTTAACAACCGACGCGTGTTCTCCACCACTTCTGAGGTCAGAAGGCCTTTGAGACGATAGTGTTCATTCTCGCTAGTATCATCCCACTCTTTTAACAACCGACGCATGTTCTCTGCCTCTTCTGAGGTCAGAGGACCTTTGAGACGACGGTGTTTATTCTCGCTTTTTTGCGTCTGGGATACGACCTTTTGACCTGGGCACACCTCAGAGGGTGTTTTGTTTTGCATGTGAGCCTCAACAGCAGTTACAGCGCACTGTTTCATCACTGATTGTTTAAACTGATGTTGTAGCTCAAGGCCTTTTTTGAGACGTTTTTCTTTTTGTCGTTTGCTATTGATGTCACTAACTGTGTGCTCTGAGTTATCCATGTGCTCTGAGTTATCAAAGACAAGGTCACTCAATGTACCAGTTCGGTCATCCTCTGTATCATTCAAGTTTTCAAACAACCAACTTATGTCCACTATCTCCTCAGAGCTTAGAGGTATGTTCCCTTTTTTCTGGAACTTCTGCGATTTTTTGCTACTCCCGGACTGTCCAGTCCGCAGTGCAGGGGCAGGAGGAGCTTGTCCTTGAACTGGGGGTTCCTGTTCGGACCCCCTTTTGTGATATGGTATACTTTTGTGACCATCTTTCTTATCCTTAGGACGTGCGCCCCCCCTTTGAAATCGTTTTATGTACTCTGGGTCTTGTCTGAGCCACTCTGGCTCATTGTTCCAGCGGGCATCTTCACTACGTGGTTTGTGACCATCTTTCTTATCTTTAGGACGTGCGCCCCTTTGAAATCGTTTTATGTACTCTGGGTCTTGTCTGAGCCACTCCGGCTCATTGTTCCAGCGGGCAGGTTCCTGTTGTGGTTTGTTAGTTTGAAAAACATGTTTTTTCTCGCCTTTTTTAGGAGAGGGAGTTGATGAACTTGTCCCTTCCAGCTCCAGCGAGTGGGATTTGACCGCTTCACCTGGGGACACCTGTAAGGGTGTTTTGGTTTGCATGTTAGCTTCAAAGACATTCACAACACACTGTTTTATTTCTTCCATGGTTTGCGTTTTTGCATTAACCACGGTGAGCAACGGAAATCGTATCTTATAGCCGAGATGTAAGAAGAAAGACCACTTAAAGTCTTCATCTTCTTCCATGCCTGGTGTATATTTGTCACCAAAATGAGCTTTAAGGTGCCTGTCGTAAAACATCAAAGGATGTTGACAAGAAAGTTAATTCTCAATAGTCCAGGTATCAAATCCGCTCATTCTCAATCAGTTCATCTGGACAGTTTCTTTTTAGCAGAAACGTTTCACCCTCACTCCAGAGGGCTTCCTCAGTCAGAGTAGTCCAAAGCAAAGGATGTTCATTTTTTCCTTGCACGTAACTGTCAATTGAGCAGTCACCACCTCGGCTCGATCTAAGCCTTTTTGGGGTCCTGATGGAGCGGACCCTCTCACTTGTTTCACCCTGTTTAACGTCCATTATTGTATTGATTTTGTGTGAAAAAAATCAAAAGATTGTTCTCATGTTAGTGTTTGCAAATAAATATTCACTTTTAATGTAGCACTGAGTCAAATAAACTAATCAGCTGAGGTTTACGCGTTTCACTGTGTAATAAGTATTCATAGGTACCTTTTTTCAGGTTTTTACCCTCAATGAACTTTGTAAAAGTTAAATGCACTCTTGCAGTGTTAACTTTAAAATAGAACTTACGTTCAAACAACAGTTACTAACTAACCCAAGCAGCCTGATTTCCGTTTTTCTTACTCAAACGCTTATAAAAGAGGGCTGACTTAAATGCAATGACTTCACTAAAATGTGACAGGATGCTGCTTGAGCATGCCTTTAAAAAGATGTCTTGCAGTCTCAGTGAAACTGATTTTGTACTGCATTTGACAGTTATCAGGAGTGAAAAAGGACGTTCTGTTCGTTATTTTAAACAATTTTTTATTTAAAATAAACGAGTGTTCGTGCGCTCAGCATAACAGTACAGTAATGATTGTGCACAGAAAAACGTTAAAAATGCCAATTTTAACTAAAAGTGTGCAGTAGTGCACACCAATTCTGTATAAAATTCAGAGATGTGAAGAGCTTAATGTGGAAACGCTCTGTTCTCCATCATTTTTTATTTTTTTTTAATTTGAAAATCAAATAAAAAAATGCCTTTTTGAGTGTTATTTTAAATATCTTCAGTATTTAAAATGAGCACAAATTGTGTGTCTGTACCTCTGTTATACTAAAATTTGTATTTAGAATAAACAGGAGTTTTTGTTTGTGTACAGAACAATTTTAAAAGCAGGTAATTTCACCATAAAAATGCTGACTTTTTTATGATGTTTTTGAGAAAACTCATCTGTCAACGTCTATTAACCAACAGGGGGCAGCTCTGAGTCGTAATTTTATCACGAGGAGACTGAATTTTTCATTCAGTATTTAAACTAAAACAACCTTTTAGAGTTAGTTTCTAGTGTGTTAGTGATAAACGCTCGAACCACGTTCTTGTCAGAGACAAATCTATGTTGTTAGACAGTTTAGATGGCTTTAGATGAGTTTTTTAAGCTTCTAGTGAAACCACTTTTCACCGTTTGTTCTGTCAGTGCTTGTCACCCGAAAGTGCACCTGGAAATGACGACACAAGTAGGCGGGTCGACGCAGCGCGTCACCAGCTCTGCTGTGCTGAGCGAGGCGGAGCTCGCTACACAGATACGTGACGTCAACCAATCAATCACAGCGTTTGTAGTTCATTCCAAGCATTCATGGTAAATGTAGTTTTCTTACCGTCACCCAATGCAGTACCGGAAATGACGACAAAGTGGGTTGGTCGCAACGGTGTACGTTCCCACATCAGCGAATCGGCGCTCGCTACGAGTGATTGACAGTTCACAGCTCTCGTTCATCCAGTCACAGCTCATAAACAAAACGTGTGGGACTGGGACACGTAGCTCTTTAACGTTAGCTTAGCACAACAGAACACAACTTTATAGACTCGTAACCAACTCAAACGCTTCGAATTAACTCCCCAAAATTCTGAAACGTGGCAATCACATTTAAAACAGGCACGACTTAGCTACGCTTAGTAACCCAGCACTGCAGCTGTAGAACAAACACGGACTCTCTCGGAGCGCGTCAAGGTCGGTTCCGGTCCACTTTTTCATGGAGCAGAAACTCGGGTCTGAACAGAACCACTATCCGACAACGTTCTAACAGTAATATGCTTCTATGACCTGCTCTAACATGTAAAATACCACAACAGCAATCTTGTAGATGTTAAATTAGCTTTCAGGCTTTTGACTCGGCGGTCAACAAAGCTTTGTGCCGGAGTCTGTGCGTGAACTGGGCCGAACGGAACCAGAACACCCCCACAGACCACGGGCTGACAGAACTTCACCTAAAAGCTCCCACAGCGTGTCAAGGAGTTGAACAATAACAATCTCTCAGCTTCAAATGATAAAAACATGCAGAATCTGCCTGCTTTGAACACTTCCAGCCAAAATCATTATCCTCAAGAGTTTAAAACTTGGATCCTCTTATGCAAACATGACGTTACAGTTCATGAGAAACCACAGATATCAATAAACTTTCAGAACCACGTACGAGGCCACCAGATGTAAGGGGTTATGAGGAGGTCAATATTAATACTGACCTCTTTACCTTAATTAATTTACTTATTCAGATTGAATAGTAAATTCACGGATTCTGTTCTTTTTCAGTTTACCCAATATTTCTGTGATCTTTATGATGGATAAATACACAAAGCCATTAAGTGACAAAGACGTTAACTTAGTTTGATATGTCAAAGAGACACTATCATTTATTTAAAATAAATCAACTAAATTAACACCATTACACTTGATTGACATGATTTCACTTTCTTTCAAATTAATACGTCAGCACACTTAAATTTAACACAACAGACTTCAATATTGGATGTTAACATATTTAGTCTGTGGGCTCTTCAGCTTAATTATAGTTTCCAGCTTAGATAGAGAGGGGAAAGAGTAGGAGGAAAGATTTAAGAAGAAATTATCGTGAGCATGATACCAGAGTGACACTTCTCCTCCGACTTCTGCTAAAATCCAGGTACGTTTTGTAAACAGCTCTTTACCTTTTGACGACGGCCCGGTAAGAGGGAAGACCTTGTAGCTTTTCAGATGCACGGGTCCTTGTGGGAACCAGTACAATACCTTCAAGCAGGGTTCTGGTTTACGTTTTCCAACGTCTCCTGGTTTTCGCTTGGTCATCAGAGAATATGTCAGCTTCAGGCCTCTGACTTCAAGATAAACTTATTCCAGGAAGGAATAAACAAAGTTTTTGAGCTTATGCTTGTTCGAAGTGGACCCATAACAACATGTTATCAGTCCCAGCTGGATGACGAGTCCTTAGCGCGTGACTAGTGGTCATTCAGCTCTTTGGAAAGTTCGCATCATCTTTCGAAGCTCCCAGAAACTCTGAGGAACCTGCTGGTTCCTTCCAAACTCTGCAGACTCTTGCAGACTCTGCGTTCCAGCCACAGCTTAGAACTTAAAGCAGGATTCAAAGAGAGGAGTTCACTTGTCTTATCACGACCCAAGGTTACAGCCAGAGCAGAGGGAGATTTGTTTAGGGAAAGGCACAGCAAGCTGGAGCCCTTTCATGAAAAACACGGATTACTGTCCTCTGAGTTTCTAAACAAAACCGTCCGGTCTCTGTGACCCGAGACTGCACCTTTGACACAGCAGTGAACACAGTTTAAACTCTTACAGAATAACACAGCTTAAAAGCACACATCATGAAAATGACAAAAGTTATTCTTTTGATCACATCAGCCTAAAATCAAAGATAGAAATAGTCTCTTTTTGGTGACTATGTTATCAGATTATAGCTAAATGAATGATTTTGTAGTAAATGTCTTGCTTTACTGAGAGGTCAGTAAAGGTCATCACTGGACAGTTCAAAAACCTTAATTTGACCCTGGGTAGGTCCACTACATCTCCCCCCTTTTGGAAGCCATCGCCAGTCCTTGGGGATGGGGTCCAACACGAAAGGAAACCTTGAACTGTCTTTGATCTTGAAGTAATCCAGCAAGTGGAAAAGAAAAATCAAAAATTATAATCCCATAAAGTTTTTGGAAATTCCATACTGTTCGGAGGTAATCCCATTGCGAAAAGCTTTTAATCCTTTGGAAAACAAAGTCTGTTAACTCTTGGAAAACAAAGTCTGTGATCCCTTGGAAAGCAAAGTCTTATAATCCACAGCGGTAATTCCACAGCAGTAATTCCACAACGGTTAGTTTTGTTGATTGATCAGCAACAATGTTTTCATAATCAGCATGTAGAGGGGATCCCTCGATTGACGCAGAGGAGGCGACCCTTGGATGAAGGTTGAAGACCAAGCGTTGGAGCTGCAGGTCCCCACATCGAAGGTTGTTGGCTGGTTGGTTTCCAGTCAGTGCCACTCTGGTTCTATGTGTCATGCAATTATGTGGTTTTTTAGGTGGGCTTATGATTGGGATTTTACATTAGCCTTACCTATATGCACCTGGTATGTAAGCTATCATGGTTTAGATCAGCTACACTTACCAATTAAGGGGTGGATCAATTCTATAAATTAGATATAGGGATCTATACCTATAGAATTTTGGAGGGCTTCTGTAACGAAGGCCTCTAATTCCAAACTATTCCTCCATTCATTACTTAGTTTAGGTTAAACTAAAATAAAAATGAAATATAGTTTGATCTAAATGTCTGTTGTCTTTTAGACGAACGACGTAGGATTTGGTATTCCTAATAAATTTTGAAGTCTATGGCGAGACTCATCAAAATGAATAGACAATCTAGAATAGAAACGATCGAATCGGTTCAATTTAGAAATTGTGAGACCAGTGTAGTTTATTGTACCTTGAGTAGCTTTAAACTACATTGACTCTTCGACGATTGAGATTTAACAAAACGAACTGCATGTTGGCATAGTTAAATCCATATCATTCATTAACCAATGTTAATACAAAACCTTTTTGGCTGGGAGTGTTCAGAACCAAACAATATCTCAACTAATGACAACAGTAATGACTAAACAACAAGGAAACAACGTTTCACTGCTTCGACACACTCTTGTCGTCAGATTCCAAAGTGCAACACACAAGAAAACAGGTCTCAACTTTATGACCGAGGTCAAATTAAATCTCGTGGATTTAAACGGTTGTTAAGGTTAGTTTTTGTTGTGGGTTTTAGGCTTAGCGTTTCTAAGTTCAAATTGGACAATGCGACTTATAGGGTGGGAAATACGGTAGTTTAAACCTGATTAGTTTATTTACTAACTTGTGTTTGGACGACCTTATTATCCCATGAAGTCGGTGTGTTTGTGAGATCTTTGTCTTTTGTGGAGTCATTGAACGCCTTGTAAGGTTTGATCTGATTTCGATGTACCCATTTAGCAATTGGCTCTTTGCGGCCTTTGCTGATTTTGATTTCGTAGACGACTGAGGACACTTTGTCTGTTATCAGATGAGGTCCAGTCCACCTGGGCATTAGTTTGCGGGCGAGAGTTCCGGTCTCGGACTCTCCTTTCCCGGTTGCTGGGGCGAACGTATAGTACCAGACTCTGTCTCCCACTTGGAGTTCATTGTGAGAGGCCTTTTGGTCGTAGTACGCCTTACGTCCTTCAGCGGATTTTTCCAGGTTTTTCTGGGCGAAAGCAAAAGTGTTTCTGAGGTGTACATTCAAATCTTTGTCTTTGGCATGGCCTAACATCACCCCCCTTTGGTCATGGGGGACCACGATCACAGGTGAGGACGTCCGTCCATGGGCACAAGTTAGGATGCCACCGTTTAGTTTAAGCTGTTCGCGCAGCTGAGAGAAGACGGTACACAGGAATCGTTTAGGATTTGGCCAACGTATCTTCTTACGTTTACCTCTTTCCGTGTAATTCAGGTGTGTCACAACTGTCGGCGCAGTCGCAGGTGTGTCTGATTGTACAGACTGCGACGGGTCACTGTTGTTGTGTGTGTGTCTGGTTCAGATCGAACCAGATGGGTGAAAACCGAGGTCAATCGGTGGGTGGACTTCAAAAGAAATTGAAGGATGAGGACCTATACTCATGTAACTATGCGTGGTCCCAACAGTATTAAGTATTAAGCTGACCTCTTTATCCTTAATTAACTTACTTATTCAGATTGAATAGTAAATTCACGGATTCTGTTCTTTTTCAGTTTACCCAATATTTCTGTGATCTTTATGATGGATAAATAAACAGAGCTATAGAGTGACAATGGACACGTTAACTTAGCTTGATATGTCAAAGAGACACTATCATTTATTTAAAATGAATCAACTAAATTAACACCATTACACTTGATTGACATGATTTCACTTTCTTTCAAATTAATACGTCAGCACACTTAAATTTAACACAACAGACTTCAATATTGGATGTTAACATATTTAGTCTGTGGGCTCTTCAGCTTAAAATAGTTTCCAGCTTAGAATTGAGGGAAAAAGATAGGAGGAAAGATTTAAGAAGAATTGGGAGGTTAAGAGAGGAAGTTTATCTTGCATTTATGAAACCAGATGACACTCTTCCGTACGCGTCCAGCTAAGATATCATCACACCTCCAGCAAGCAAACAGCTGCTCCTTTACCTTAAGACGTCCGCCTTGGTTCTGGTAAAGAGCTGTGGTCAACTTTAGACTGACGAGTCGTCGGTCCCGCAAGTCCAAGCTGGACTCCACGCGTGTTTACCTTGTCGGTGTCGGTGATACTCGCTTTCGTCGGCAGAAGTCGTGACAGTCGTGGCTTCTTGGCTCAAGATAATTTATTCCAGGAAGGAATAACAAAGTTTTTTGAGCTTACGCTCGGAGTGGACCCATAACAACATGTTATCAGTCCCAGCTGGATGACGAGTCCTTAGCGCGTGACTGTTGGTCATTCAGCTCTTTGGAAAGTTCACATCATCTTTCGAAACTCCCAGAAACTCTTGAGGAACCTGCTGGTTCCTTCCAAACTCTGCAGACTCTGACGTTCCAGCCACAGCTTAGAACTTAAAGCAGGATTCAAAGAGAGGAGTTCACTTGTCTTATCACGACCCAAGGTTACAGCCAGAGCAGAGGGAGATTTGTTTAGGGAAAGGCACAGCAAGCTGGAGCCCTTTCATGAAAAACACGGATTACTGTCCTCTGAGTTTCTAAACAAAACCGTCCGGTCTCTGTGACCCAAGACTGCACCTTTGACACAGCAGTGAACACAGTTTAACTCTTACAGAATCCATCCATCCATCCATCCATCTTCTTCCGCTTATCCGGGGTCGGGTCGCGGGGGTAGCAGCCTAAGTAGGGAGGCCCAGACTTCCCTCTCCCCAGCCACTTGGAGCAGCTCCTCCGGGGGAATCCCAAGGCGTTCCCAGGCCAGCCGAGAAACATAGTCCCTCCAGCGCGTCCTGGGTCTTCCTCTGGGTCTCCTCCCGGTGGGACGTGCCCGGAACACCTCACCAGGGAGGCGTCCAGGAGGCATCCTAACCAGATGCCCGAGCCACCTCAACTGGCTCCTCTCGATGTGGAGAAGCAGCGGCTCTACTCCGAGTCCCTCCCGGATGACTGAGCTTCTCACCCTATCTCTAAGGGAGAGTCCAGCCACCCTGCGGAGAAAACTCATTTCAGCCGCTTGTATCCGAGATCTTGTTCTTTCGGTCATAACCCAAAGCTCATGACCATAGATGAGGGTGGGAACGTAGATCGATCGGTAAATTGAGAGCTTTGCCTTTTGACTCAGCTCTCTCTTCACCACGACAGACCGGTACAGCGCCCGCTTCACTGCGGACGCTGCACCTATCCGCCTATCGATCTCACGCTCCAGTTTTCCCTCATTCGTGAACAAGATCCCGAGATACTTAAACTCCTCCACTTGGGGCAGGACCTCCTCCCCGACCCGGAGAGGGCATGCTACCCTTTTCCGGCTCAAGACCATGGCCTCGGATTTGGAGGAACTGATCCTCATCCCGGCCGCATCGCATTCAGCTGCAAACCGCTCCAGCGAAAGCTGTAGATCACGAGCTGATGAAGCCAATAGGACCACATCATCTGCAAAAAACAGAGAAGCGATTCTAAGGTCACCAAAACGGATCCTCTCAACACCTTGGCTGCGCCTAGAAATTCTGTCCATAAAAGTTATGAACAGAATCGGTGACAAAGGGCAACCTTGGCGGAGTCCAACTCTCACCGGAAACGAGCCTGACTTACTGCCGGCAATGCGGCAGTAAGTCAGGCAACTCTTACAGAATAACACAGCTTAAAAGCACACATCATGAAAATGACAAAAGTTATTCTTTTGATCACATCAGCCTAAAATCAAAGATAGAAATAGTCTCTTTTTGGTGACTATGTTATCAGATTATAGCTAAATGAATGATTTTGTAGTAAATGTCTTGCTTTACTGAGAGGTCAGTAAAGGTCATCACTGGACAGTTCAAAAACCTTAATTTGACCCTGGGTAGGTCCACTACATTATTATTACTTTTTTTTCCTCTATTTTCTTTTCTTTTCTCGCTGTTAGTCTCAGTCTGTTATATTTGTTTGTTTATTGTCCTTGTTTGTGTGTAATAATAAAAATATATTATATTTAAAAAAAACTGTAGCAGCTTGAACTGTATCCTAAACTGAACCGGGAGCCACTGCAAAGAAAAAAGGACAGGAGTGATGTGTTCATATTTTCATGTGTTGGTCAACAAGTGAGCAGCAGAGATTTGTACAAGCTGTAAACGGGAGATAGAAGACTGATTAATACCCACATATAAGGCATTACAGTAATCAAGCCTAGAGCTCACAAAGGCATGGATGGTCTTCTCCAGATTGCTACCATACCATACCATTTTATTTATAAAGCACTTTAAACAGGAACAAGGCCAAACCAAAGTGTTGAACAAACAAACAACAGGGAACACATACAATGAAGTACAAAACAAAAGACATAAAAACATTGCAGATAATAAATAAAACAACCAAACACATATCAGCTGGTGTTGAAAGCAACAGAGTAGTAGTGAGTCTTTAACCAGGATTTGAAAACTGAAAGGGAGGGGGCCTGTCTGACGAGCAGCGGTAACTCGTTCCAGAGTCTTGGGCCTGCTACAGAGAAGGCCCTGTCACCTCTGCGCTTAAGGCGAGTTTCTGGAACTCTTAAAAGTACCCGGTCCTCTGATCTCAAAGCACGTGGTGGGACATATGGGTGTATCTTAGCTACGGCTAAGGAGTGACTTTACTTTAGAGAGCAGACGGAGCTGAAAGAAGCTGGTTTTGACAACAGAACTGATCTGTTTATCTAGCTTTAAGTTGGAATCAAGCTCCACTCTTATATTTTTTTTACAACCTGGTTAGAGTGGGGGAGTGGAAAACTTAGACTGGGAGAGATGTTGCATGAAATACTGGAAGCACCAAATAAAATCCATTCAGTTTTACCATTGTTTAGGTGGAGAAAATTATGAGACAGCCAGTGCTTAATGTTATTTTAGCAGCTGACAATAGAGTTTAAACTGAGTGAGGAACTGGGAGTGACCGGAAGATAGATTTGTAGATCATCGGCATACAGATGAAAAGACAGATTGTGGCTTTCAATGATGGGTCCTAATGGTAGTATGTAAAGTGAAAAGAGAACAGGCCCCAGGATGGATCCCTGCGGTATGCCAGAGGTCAGAGAGATTGAAAAAGAGGACAGATCACCTATCATAACAGAGAAAGATCTATCTGTTAAATAAGACTTAAACCACTCAAGCACAACTCCCTGAAGGCCAACCTGCTGAGCCAAACGAGTGATTAGGACCTGATGGTCTACATTATCAAAAGTTGCTGAGAGGTCCAACATCACCAGCAGTACAGGGTTTTTGGCATCAAGGGACAAAATAATATAATTCTGTACTATGAGTAGTGCAGATTCAGTGCTAAGACAGGGTCTGAAGCCAAACTGAAAATTTTCAAACAAGTTGTTGTGTTCTAAAAAGTTCTGTGGGACCTGCGGGGTCCCACAGGGCTCTATTCTCGGTCCACTTCTTTTCACGCTCCACATGCTCCCACTGGGGACCATCCTAAGAAAACATGGAATTTCGTTCCATTGTTACGCAGATGATTGCCAGATATACCTGCCACTGAAACCAGCAAATACAGGGTCCCTCCACTCTCTCCTAAAATGTCTGGACGACATTAAGACTTGGATGGCTTCAAACTTCCTAAGTTTTAATGACCAGAAGACTGAAGTCATCATCTTCAGCCCTAGCTCAGCTGCCGCCTCTGATGAAATAAACTTGGACTCCCTCCAGCCGTACCTCAAACACTCCGTAAAAAATCTTGGGATGGTTTTTGACTCGGACCTTAAGTTCGATAAACAGATCAGCTCCGTTCTCCAGAAGAGTTTCTTCCAACTGCGGCAGGTTGCTAAGCTCAAGCCGGTGCTGTCCAGACCTGATCTCGAGACACTAATCCATGCATTCATCACAACCCGCCTGGATTATTGTAATGCACTGTACGCTGGGATCAGTCAGGCCTCCTTCTCACGCCTCCAGCTCGTGCAAAATGCAGCAGCTCGGCTTTTAACCGGTACACGTAGGTTTGAGCACATTACACCTGTTCTCTCCTCCCTGCACTGGCTCCCCGTGCGAACTAGAGTCGACTTTAAAATCCTGTTGTTGACCTACAAATGCCTAAATGGCCTCGCTCCCCTCTACCTCTCCGAGCTGCTGGAACCATATGTTCCATCGCGGGCCCTGAGATCATCTGATCAGATGCTCTTGGCGGTTCCAAAAACACGACTGAAGCTCCGTGGAGATCGGGCGTTTTCAGTCACCGGCCCCAAACTCTGGAACAACCTGCCCCTCAACATTAGACAGGCCTCCTCCCTTCACATGTTCAAATCCCTGCTAAAAACATCTTTTCTCTCTGGTGTTTCATACTGTGTGAGCTGACGTAGTGTCATTCATTCATTCATTCAACCTTTATTTATACAGGCTAGCCTCGTTGAGTCACGGGGACTCATTTACAAGAGGGACCTGTCTCACTCACACCAAACAACCATCCACTCTCACACTCACACCTAGGGTCAATTTAGAGTCACCAATCAGCCTAACAAGCATGTTTTATATATTTTTTACTGTGTTTTCATTTTAATATTGTTCTTATACATTTTTATTAAACTTTTACTGCTGTTAATATCATAATTGTTACTATTGATGTGTGATACTGTTCTGTACATTTTTGAACCTCTTTTATGTTGTGTTAGCCTGGTTGATACCAGACCCATGTCCTTCACTTCGCTTTGTACTAGGGTGGTGGCATCTCTCCCATAGACAGCGATTTCTCCGTTAGATTTTTGAATGGACCAATCAGAGAACAGAAGGCGGAGTTTTGTTAGTTTAGCCTGGCGAGGTCCAGGCTATTCAGATAAAAAGCTCAGAAACCACTCGGTGGATATTTTTTCTGCTACCAGTGTGTAATTATATGTCTCTAATTTACTGACTGTTGGCCTAGATGAAACATTTGAGATAAAATTCGATTTTTTATCATTTATTTTCGTAGCGCACCCGAGGCTGTTTGGAAAATGTCAAACCGAAACTATTTAAATCCAGCAGATTTGACCATTTCGTGAATTGATTTAGGAACTGTTAAGCTCAGGAACACTTCTGATATAACGTCAGCTAAGAAATATATTTTTTATCAGCAGAGAAATAATAGTTTACCTTGTTTTATTGAAAATTCCTTCGTGGCGGCAGCCATTTTGAATGACGACGTCAGTCGACGTCGTTCAAAACTCCGCCTTCTGCTCTCTGATTGCTCAGGAACACTTCTGATATAACGTTAGCTAAGAAATACATTTTTTATCAGCAGAGAAATAATAGTTTTTTACCTTGTTTTATTGAAAATTCCTTCGTGGCGGCAGCCATTTTGAATGACGACGTCAGTCGACGTCGTTCAAAACTCCGCCTTCTGTTCTCTGATTGGTCCGGTCAAAAATCTACCGGAGATATCCTTGTCTATGGGACAAGTCCCAGACCCAGCAGTGAAGGGAAATGAGAATTGAGCGGAGCTGCGTAGGAATGGCGAGGGCCAGGCTAATGTTGTGTATGTGTGAAGCACCTTGATAACAGTTTATCTGTTTTAACTGTGCTATATAAATAAAATTGACTTGACTTGACTAAAAAGATTGCAAGTGAATGAAAACAATCTTTTCCAGAACTTTGGATAAAAATCATAAGTGGGAAATTGGCCTGAAATTAGAAAAAGCTGTAGGATCTAAGCCCATTGTTTTTAGAAAGAGGCCTGACCACAGCATGCTTGAAAACAGACGGGACAAAACCTGAACTTAGACAGCTATTAATAAATGTCAAAAGACAAGGACCAATGACATTGAAGGCCTGCTTGAACATCTTAGAGGGAATGATGTCCAGAGTACAGTTTGTAGGTTTCATCTGCTGAACCGCCTTAACGAGGTGAGGTAGTGAAACCAGGTTGAACTGATCAAAGACAGCAGAGGTTATCGAGGGAGCACATAACTGAACAGCATTGTTTGTACTGACAATGTTCTGCTTGATAGAGTCTACAGTATATTGTTAACAAAGTAATCAAGAAAACATCCTGATGCATGCTAGTCTTTCAGACGAAAGCCAAAACGTTTCTCTATTTTTTTGTTTTGTTTTGTTTTTTGAATGCCCAGAGGATCAGACTTAACTTTTTTAGATAATCAAGAAAACCATCACAGGTAGACTGTATAGCAGTTTTCAGAACATTGATAGAGGGATTAATGACAGACTGAATGGTGCTAAATAAAACCCTTGGCTGGTTACAACTGGTAGAAATTAGGAGCCAAGATGGTGTAGTGGTAGGGCATTTGACTTGGAACCCGAAGGACGCGGGTTCGCGTCCCGGCCACTACACACCTTGGGGTGTTTATGAGTGCACATCTAATTCTCCAGCTCCCCGGGCGCTTTCTATGGCTGCTCATTGCACCACCTGGTAGGTGGTTGGGTTAAATGCAGAGACGAATTTCGTCTGTGTATGGGAAACATACGCAGATGACAGGAAAAGACATTATTACATTATTATTATTATTAAATTAAATTGGAAAGATATTGTGATTTGGCCTGCTTAACAGCATTTTGATATTCGTAAAGACAGTCTCTCAGTATGCCCTAGGACACATGAAGCCTGTCTTTCTTCCATCTGCATTCTGCTTTCCTACAACATTGTCTAAAGGTCTGAGTGGTACCATTAAGCCAGGGATCTGGCTTGATTTATGTAGAAGTCTGTCTTAGAGGAGCGATGGAGTCCAAGATCTTTGTGGAAGTGTACTGAAAAGAGGTGATCAATTATTTTGGATGTAGAGATGAGTCCAGACTTTCAGCAAAGTATAAGTCAGTGCTTCTAAATGCAGCAGCCAACTAACCTGGAGTGGATAGAGTGATGAAGCGGTAGAGATATGCTGGAAGCTTAGTCTTTACCAGGGGAGGAGTGGAATACAGTATTCAAACATAATAGGAAAGTGGTCTGAAATACAAGTGTCCAAATTTTCTATAACAGATACAGGAAGACCATGAGAGATGATTAAGTCCAATGTATGACCATGACTGTGTGTGGACCCTGACACAGATTGTGACATGTTAAAATAATCCAGAAGGCTTTGAAACTCAGCAGAGAGTTGGTTACAGGGACAGCAAACATGAACATTAATGTCACCACATAAAAGCAAACTGTCAAATTTTGGCAACAGTTCAGTTAACAGTTCTGAGAGCTCATTAATGGAATTCTAATTATATTTTGGTGGGCGATATAAAATACCACACAGCAGGGGGTGTGCAGATTCCATTACAAACAGTTGAAGCTCAAAGCTACTATAGTTTTTAGGAGGTAGCGGGTGACAGGTGAGTTTATCACTAAACCAAGCAGCAAGACCATCCCTATAGCCAGACACGCGGTGCCAGACACACGCGGTGCACTCAGGTCGGAGTAGCCAGGTGGGAGGAGCTCGGAAAAGGCACTGTTGTCCCCTGGTTTCAGCTGGGCCTCAGTCATCAGAAATAGATCCAAACAATGAGTAGAGATCAGATCACTTAGTATAAAGGTTTTATTTGAGAGCGATCAGGTATCAAACAGGGCTGCATGTGATGGTAAAGATCTGATTGCATCAGCAGCAGCTCGGGCAAGTGGATAGAGATTCTGTTGCACATGGCCCCTCTTCCGGATCCTCACAGAGCGACAAGGTGGAAACTGAAAGTTAACGCCAGGATTAACAGAAACAAGCATCGATGACAATGAACCAAGGAACGACGAAGGTCTAAGATGCCAAATTCTGAAGGTAAGTCCTGAAGCAGAAGCCACTGATCAACCGTACTGAGAGGAGAGGTAGAATTTGATGAGGACTCCCGCTCTCCTTCCACATCTTCATTTGTTGCGCCTCACTAAGATGCAACGTAGTGAGGCATAGATAGGCTGGCACAGATGGCAGGAAGGGTAGCGGTGTGTTAAAATGTCCAATGTTACCAAAAAACAATATGTTGTTTAGCTAATCATGGATACTTAGCAAAGTTGAGCGATCATACACTAGAAGTGAGGATACATAATGGATGAAAAAAAGGCAAAACACAAGTAACTTAAAAAAACTCAGGAGAGGTAGACTGCATGCCATCAACAAAGGCGCCATCTTGACACACCCACTTTGTAAATCACTCTTAGTTATTAGCACATCAAATTTTAGCTCACTGTAAAACTGAATGAATTACAGTAGTCCCTCATTTATTGTGGGGGATCCATACCCTGAAGCTCCACAATAAGTCAAAAACTCCGAAGTAGGAATATTAGTACAAGTAGCAAGTGGTAGTTTATATATATATATAT
>JBBPBX010036846.1:0-14354 GCA_038048925.1 Garcialebias charrua | reverse complement strand
AACCCCTCATTGCCTCTGACGTGTGTCTCATCAGTGTATGAATGTAATAAAGCACTGACTAATCTTTGTAGAGATCTAGTCGAGTGCTCTATGAATGTGTAAATGAGGCACAGATTGTGTTGTAAAGACTTTGAGTATCTCGATAAGATAGAAAGGCGCTATAAAAGTAAAGTCCATTTACCATTTAAACAAATAAATAACTTTAAGCTACAACCACAGCAAATTTTATCTCAATGTAAAAAGCTATTAAATTTTAGGCATTTTTGTATTTTATAACATCGACTGGCTTTTGTGGCCATCCGAATTGGGTTGACCCCAAAATTCAATGATTTGAGGAGATACATCCAAAGATTATTTCCTGAAAGTATTCTCTAAATCTGGCCAGTGGCTCAAGAGATATTTTGCTAAAAGACAGAGTTGACTCCAGTTATTTGAAATGTTTTAAACAAAGATTATCAGAGTCAGAGTCAGAGAGAATTTATTGTCATTTGCACCGCATGTAGTACATGTGTTGAAAACGAGATTATGTACACAGGGTCCCAGTTACATCCAACAACAAATGCAAGAGAAATACAATAATAACATCTAGGATTAACTAAGAGAGACATCACATCAGCTAGTAATACACTAAGCCCTAATGTAGTAGAAAAACATCATTATAAACAGCAGCACGAACATGAGCAGATGGTCACAGATGAACGCAGCAACAAGAAACAGATCAGTACAGTATCAGTATGATGTGACCTTTTGCAGTGTTTATTCTTATTATTTATTTATTCATGAGTCTGACAGCCTCAGGGTAGAAGCTGTTTCTCAGTCTAGTGGTTCTACATTTGATGCTCCTCAACCTCCGTCCCGAGGGGAGTGGTGCAAAGAGTGAGTGTGCTGGGTGAGTGAGGTCTTTCATGATGCAGGTGGCTCTTTTTCTGCATCTGGAGGTGTAAATGTCTGTGATGGTGGGGAGACTGACTCCCACAGACTTCTGTGCAGCCTTCACCACTCTCTGCAGAGCTTTTCTCTCTGCAACTGTGCAGCCTCCATGCCACACATTGATACTGGAGCACAGGACGCTCTCCACTGCACACCTGTAGAACGAGGTGAGACTGGGCTTCTCAGACCGGCTATTATGCACACTATGTTAGTGTTCAGAATATGTGTTGAGGATCAGTCTCATCTACTACCACAACAAATTGTAGCTCAGCGTCTGTAAAACAGGATGAGTTTGGGCAATTTTTGTGCTTTTGAAAGTGATAATTATAAATCTCATTTACTTTTTCAGAGTCAGAGTCAGAGAGTCTTTATTGTCATTTGCACCGCATGTGGTACATGTGATGAAAACGAGATTATGTACACGGGGTCCCAGTTACATCCAACAACAAATGCAAGAGAAAAACAGTAATAACATCTAGAATTAACTAAGAAAAACATCAACTAGTAATACACTAAGCCCTAATATAGTGGACAAAAACATCATTATAAACAGCAGCACGAACAAGTTTTTTTTACAAGTTTTTTTGCAAGTTTCATTAAATTTTTTCCAGAAGTTCAGGAGATATTTGTTTTGCTAACAGTCACAAACCCACTGGAATAGTTCTATAATAAATAAAAAAAAGATGTAACCAAATAATAGTTTCTTTTACCGTGTTTGTCTGTGTTTTGCACCACTTCTTGATCAGACTCTTGTTCCGTGCAGTGGGGTCACCCGTCGCGATGCCAGGACTTAGTGGCTCCTGGCTGGGTCCAGCCGGTTCTGGACCTCCAGGGCGCACTGGATCAGGTGTAGCCGGGACTTAGTGGCTCCTGCCTGGGTGAAGGTTCAGGCAGCCCCGCCGCGCGCACGGTTCATCTGTAGCCAAAAAAGCAACCCTGTCTAAGACAATGTGTATGGGCGTGCGGTTTCCTCCTCTCGTGTCCGCGGCACAATGTTCAGGCATTTTGACCAGCGGTTGTTCACTATTTTAAGAAGACAAGCTTCTAAATTACTACTCGCCATCATTAAAGCTACCCGGCTCCTTCCTACTAACCCCCGAGATCCGGTTTCAAATTGGCGCGGCTTTTTGCCGTCCAATCAGAACGCTCGTTTCAGGCAAGCTTTGCGTGATGACGTCAACTGGTAAAAGGTCTATTCAAAGGTTCTTTATACAGTATAGCACTTTTTTTTTTTTTCATTTAAATTTTGGAGGGAATTTTCCACATTTATTTACATGTAACATGTACAATTCACAGACCTTTTAACACTACATACAAAAATAAAAACAAAATAATTTTTTGCTTGGAAGCTTATCTTCTGATAGTCCATTTGCCTTATCTGGTTTGTTGAGTTATTTCTCTATTTTCTTGTCGCTGCCTTTGTTTTTGAATAGTATCCATTTCTCCCATTTTTCTTCCATTCTCAGTTCAGTTTCATTCAGTTCAATTCAAAGTTTCTTTATAATAGCACATTCAAAAACAGCCACAGCTGACCAAAGTGCTTCACAAGAATTACAACATTGTAAATAAAAATACGACAAAATAAATAAAATTGAGTTTAATAAAAACAAAAGTATGATAAAAGTTGCAGTAAAAGACTAATAAAAACAAACAAACAAGACAAACTGTCATGAAGGGGATGACATGATAAATTATTAAATGTGTACAAGTTGAACGTGTGTCCGTCTGTGACCAATTCACTGCAGCCGGGAGAGATGCCTGAACTGATACACCGTCACCCCCTCCTCCAGCGCCCCACCCTCCCCGATACTTTTGTATCTGAAGACTGACTTTGTGTTAAATGTTAATATTTTCAGAGCACCGTCATCATACAGACATGTGCAACCTGCGCATGAGACCAAACTCCATAATTCATTATCATAGATGTCTATCTACTACTGTATCTATCTTCGTTTAACGTCCGTTTTCCCGATTCCGAACGTTAAACGAAGATAGATAGACAGACAGACAGACAGACAGACAGACAGACATCTATGATAAAGAATTATGGAGTTTGGTCTCATGCGCAGGTTGCACATGTCTGTTTGATGACTGTGCTCTATCATAGATGTATAAAAAAATTCTCCATGGTATTATAGCACTAACAAGATGCTTTGACTGTTTGGATGTGCTAAACTAGATTATATGTAGAAACATACTGAGATACAAAGTTAATAAAACGATCAAATATGTAAAATAAATAATATTGCATGACTGAAAACATTGAAATGACATAAAAATAAACTAGAGAAAAGTTATTACCCCACCACCAAACCACCTCTTCTTTCAGAAACTGTTGGTCTTCATGGTGCAGGTTCAAGTTACAACTTCAGCGCCTCATTATTAGAGAACACTATATTGTGTACGGTACTTTTACTAAGGTCATGTACACACTATAATTCTCTGTTTTTTCTGCTTTAATTTCTGTAATAGAGTATAAAAATAATAAAAATGTGGAAATGTTAAAATTTGGCAAACTTAGATTTAGGTTACTGACTGCAGCTTGAGTTTTATTCCCCCAAACTTTAAATGAATAGTTCAAAACCTTAAACTATTTATTAATAATAATAATAATAATGAATTCAATTTATAACGCACTTTTCATTAGTGAAAATCTCAAAGTGCTACACACATTCATACACCGGTAGCGGCAGACTACCATGCAAGGTGCTTTCCAGTCCTACCGGGAGCAACTTGGGGTTAAGTGTCTTGCCCAAGGACACAACGACACATGGTGTGGGGAACCGGGATTCGAACCGCCAACCTTCCGATCGGGGGGCGACTGCCATTACCACTACGCCATGGCCGCCCCCATTATTAGTGTAGAGTTCTGTAGTTCTTACAGCAGCAGCTAGCTACAAACTGCATTGTTTCTTCCTGTCTGAACTGTAGAAAGACTCCTACCTCGCTCACATTTCCAGTTGTGACTCAGCATCATCTCCTGACGTGAAGCACATATTAAAAAAGCAACCGTGGGGGGGGATCTAAATTTTCACTTACTCTAAATTTCTTAGTGTTCTTGTGTAGAAAATGGCTTTACTTTGGTTAGAATGTGAGCATACAGTACTACGTTTACTTTGCACTGCTGTTAATGGTCTAAACATGTGTTTAGGGAAGTACCGCGAGTTCCACAAGCTGTACGGAGAGAAGCGTTTCAGGGCGGCCGCTAAGCTGCTCCTGTCCCTCATGATGGCGAAGATTGCTCCCCGAAGCTTCTGGATGACGCTGCTGACCGATGCTCTGCCACTGCTGGAGCAGAAGGAGGTCAGTGCATTTTAGTTTCCTCTTTATTCATTATCAAAGCAAATGGAGTATAGACGGGCTGCTATATTAAGTTTAAATGTTTGGCTTATGTGTTGCAGGAACAATAGAGAACTGTGAAAAAGTTATGATTTTTTTTTTTACAGTTTTAATTATTACCTAATGTTTTTGGTCAAAATTGTGGTGCTTTATGCACTTAGTTTGACACAAAAATAATGTTGAGTAAAATTCACTGCCAACAACTGGAAAATGAATTTTTGGCAAGTTGGGTAAAAATGACAAACTGATCAATAATCTCCCAAAAATTTCAAAATATTCTGTTTTTGTTAAATAGGATTGTATTTCCATTTAGATGAGCCATTGTTGAAGAAAAAATCTATAGTTGTAAGAAATGGGTGGTATTCAGAACAAAAAAAACCTGTGCTGGGTAACCACTAGGTGTGGAAACAATTCAGACTTTAATCCATGTTTCTGTCAAATGGGTCATTTCAGATGAACTCTGCTTCTAATCTGGATTGAAAGATGGGATAAAATTCTGTCGCATGAATAAAAATGAACTCTTTATACATTTGGGATACAATATTACAGATTAAATCTTTACATTTGTGCAGGATTTAATTTGTAAACCAATCAATGCCGGAATGTAAATAGTGGGTGGGCTGGCAATTTTTGAAAAAAGTAGATGCAATTTCCTGCATTTTGATTTAACGGGTTGTTAACACGTTTTCCTACATTTGTAAATGCTCCGCTTCTGTCAAGTATCCCCCTCTCCGTTACTTGACGGTTCCGAGCCGATTCTTCTCCACTGACTTCTCTGTCCTGTTATCCGACTCAACATGTGAAACCTCCAGGCGCCTCCGTCTGTTCATAGCTGCTGCCTGTGGGCTCCTGCCTGTGTATGACTGCCTGGTTAGATCATTCAGCACTCATTCCCACCACTCTTTTAGGGGCTGAGACATTTTTATGGGTAGAAGCAGAAATGCTACTTGAAGAGGCAGCTCATATCAGATTCAGATTCAGTTTATTATCGCCATTGTCAATGAACAGGATTCACAGACTAGGAATTTGCTTCGGCATAACGGTGCATAAAATATAAAAACATAAGACACAAAAAACATAAACCATAAAACATCAATACAATCAATACAATATTCAGTGAACAAAAACTACTAAGAAACAGCGCAATTAGAGTGGTGCAATCAAAATACAGTGATACAGTGATTCCCAATCAAAATACAAAGAACAAATACAAAATACAGCGACCAAGGCAAGTTATGAGGTAGCATGGTTATGAGTGTTCAAGAGTCTGACAGCAGAGGGGAAGAAACTGTTTTTATGGCGGGAGGTTCTGGTCCCAATTGACCGAAGCCTCCTGCCTGAGGGGAGTGGTTCGAACAGACCGTATGCAGGGTGAGAAGGGTCAGCTATGTGCTATATATGATATTAATAAGTCGTAAGTGGCTGTTGTGTTTAAAATGAGTGTTTATGTAATTATTTTCAGTTTACTTATCCAATATAAGTTTTATTCATTCAAGACAGTCATATTTGTTCATAACTTTATTATTAGTAAGCCTGAGAGTTACCGGATCCGAACAGTTGCCAGAACACACCCTGTCAAAATAAGAGAGTTCCCGGATCCTGTTCCGGCAGGATCCAGCTCAAATTAAGCTCAGCATTTATGGCTTTAATCTTAGTTTTGTTTAATACTGTATATAGATGTACTGAACAGGTTCTTAAAACAGAAATATTGCCCTGCTGCCAAATTCCATTGATTTATTTTTATAATAATTGCATTTGTTTCTTTATTAATGCTCTTATTTGGTATTATTATTATTATATTGCTGTTATACTTTATGTAAATTGTATCTAATCAGATGGTTTTTATTTGTATCTCACTGTTTTTGTGTCAAAACCAACTTAAATTCTTCTTCTCAGGTGATCTTCTCTGCAGACCAAACTTATGAGTTGATGTTCTGTTTGGAGGAGCTCGCCTCCTCTCTGAACGCTCCAGCTCCTGGAACAGACCAGCCCATGCAGGTAAACATCCTCAATAAGTCAAGCATCCTGTTTGGTTTGGTTGTTTTTCTTCAATGTGTAGATTAGTTAAAATCTCAGCTTATTATAGTTACAGTAAACATCTCCTACAATCTGCTCTGCGTTTTATTCACGGGTGTCTTGTCTTTTCAGGAGGACGACATTGAAGTGACCAAGGTGGAGCTGCTGAGACTCGCTCTGGCCAGAAATTTGGCTTCAGCCATCGTCAAAGAGGGAACAATAGAAACATGAGGGTGGCTTGATCCTTAAAAGAAAGTTGTGAGCTTTTTTTTTTTTTTTGTACTGTATATAAAGTGACATCATCAAAGTGTACTTTTTGATAATAAAATACTTTTCATGCTGTTCATTGACATCATATTTATACAATTAGAGTAACTTCTCAACAGATGGTCACAAAAAATAAACTGAAAACAAGCACATCACATTACGGTAGTAGACCTTTATTTATAGGTAGTTCCCAATGATCCTTGAAGACTCATTTACAAGAGAGACCTGTTACGAAAGACATGTTCACATAACTTGCCTTACAAGAAAAAGCAAGTTTTATTACACAATGTGCACTAGACACATCTCTACATCCAAGTAATATCTGAGGAAACTATCAGAAATGTTCAGATCCCTTTTGTTGTAAATGTCTATATTTATATATATGTATATATATATATATATATATATATAAATATACGTATATATATAACGTATATATATAACGTGTATATATATACATATATGCTGTACATGTATACATGCATATATACATACATATATATATATATACATATATATATATATATACTGTGTATATATATATATGTATATATATGTATGTATATATGTATGTATATATATATATACGTATATGTATACGTTTATTTATATATATATATATATATATATATATATATATATATATATATATATATATACAGGTGACCCCCGATTTACGAACGAGTTAGGGACCTAAGAACGGTTCGCAGCTCGATTCTGCCGTAGCTAGGGGGTGAAAATTATTTAAAAATAATTTATCATGCTAACGGAGCGCGCGCACACATTTAAGCATGTACAGTAGTGTACTGTAATGTTAAACATTGCTATTCACATTTACAGAATAAATAAAAATATATTTTCTTACTTTGAGATGGTCAAAGCCGACATCTTAGGTTGCCATGCGTTGATTGTTGTCGGGCCGAGCAGCGCGGCGGCCGGCCAGTGAACCACCGCAGCCGCTCCAGACCTGTGTTAGCTAGCTGGCTAGCTTCTGCTAGCCAAGCCATGAGCTGGTGTTGGAGCGGCGGCGCGATCAAT
Source organism: Garcialebias charrua (assembly GCA_038048925.1). NCBI lineage: Eukaryota > Metazoa > Chordata > Actinopteri > Cyprinodontiformes > Rivulidae > Garcialebias > Garcialebias charrua. The sequence goes on along the minus strand of JBBPBX010036846.1, from coordinate 6,764 downwards.
CTGCAGCTCCTGCTCCAGCCTGAGACGTCCACAGAGCTCACAGAGCGATTCCAGCTAGTAATTAATCCATATGATGCGATCCTGGTCACAAGTGTTCAAAAGGCCGGCTCCCGTGTTAGCTCCCGTGTTAGCTTCTGGAACTAGCCAGGCCGGAGGTGTAGCCAGGCCGGCCGGAGGTCTTCGCGCGGCGGCCTGGCACGATCAGCGATAAATCCGCTGCTGCCTGAGACATCCACAAAGTTCACAGAGACGTTTCCAGCTCGTAATTAATCCATATGAAGCCATCCTGGTCACCAGTCTTCGGCCCGGCGCCGGGCAGCTAACCTAAAATGGCGTCCGGTGTTCTACATTAATTTGTGACCGTGTAAACTGAAGACCTACTTCCTGTTGCCCAAGATTGCTCAGAAATGATCATTTTTATCATAATTATTATTTATACTGTAAAGCCTTTAAAACAACCACAGCTGCAACAAAGTGATGTACACATGAAATTAAGAACATTTAAACACAACATTTTTTTTTAAATATATATATACATATATATACATATATACGTATACATATATATATACATACATATATATACCGGTATATAGATAGACCGGATTCCAAAAAAGTTGGGACACTAAACAAATTGTGAATAAAAACTGAATGCAATGATGTGGAGATGGCAAATGTCAATATATTTTATTCGTAATAGAACATAGATGACAGATCAAAAGTTCAATCTGAGTAAATGTAACATTTTAAAGGAAAACATGTTTCAAAATTTCACAGTGTCAACAAATCCCAAAAAAGTTGGGACAAGTAGTTTTTTGGAATCCGGTTTGGAATCCGGCTTTATAAACCCTTCCCACACTCCTACAAAACAAGTACAGTACACACACTATATATAAATGTATAAATAAACCTGAGATACAGTGAAGCCCCAAGAAGTGAACAACAATATAGCGAGGGACGACTAGTCTTATTTCTGATCTGACTGGTGAGCTAACGGCTAATCAGAGTGAGGCCATTTGTTCATAACATTTTTCCCAACCCCCCACTTCAAAAGTCTGAGCTATCACTTTAAGTCCTAAACAACAACAATATGACAGTACTGCATACTGATACTGTAATGGAGATCTAAAAAAGCTAAGTCTGGTCCTCTGGACATTCAAAAAACAAAACAAAACAAAGCAAAAAAAAAAACTGTAGAAACGTTTCGTCTTTCGTCCGAAAGACTTCCTCAGTCTGAGAAGCTGAGTTCAGCTCAGTCTTATAAATAGCACCCTCCCACAGTGGATCAACCAGTTGGCTGATGACAGCCGAAACCAGCTGCTCACATGATCAAGGAGGACCATCAGCCTGACGATGGATCGTTAACACCCTGATGGTTGTTTGCTATTCACAGAGGGCTGAGTGATACTAGCAATAACAGCATTGTAAGTGGGGGACAGTTGAACCCGGAGGCCTCCACCTCTGTTTAATGATGGACGGTTTCTTTTCACAAAGATGGCCTCCTTTACTCCTCTCTCAAACCATTGTTCCTCTCTATCAAGGATGTGAACATCTTCATCCCTGAAAGAGTGACCGCTGGCCTGGAGATGAGTGTAGACCGCAGAGTCCTGACCTGATGATGTTGATCTTCTGTGCTGGGCCATCCTTTTGGCCAGTGGCTGTTTAGTTTCCCCGATGTAAGACTGATCACAGCCCTCCTGACACTGAACAGCATACACAACATTACTCTGTTTGTGCCGGGGGACTGGATCTTTGGGATGAACCAGTCTTTGTCGTAATGTATTTTGGGGTTTAAAAGCCACTGGGACGTTGTGTTTAGAAAATAAACGTCTCAATGTCTCTGAAACTCCCGCAACATACGGAATGACCACTGGTCTGGGTCTGGGTTCCTTCTTTTCACCTGATGGCTGGCTGGAGTCCTGTTTGGGTTTCTTCTCTGCTTTCAGGAAGGCCCAGTTAGGATATCCACATTTCTCTAGAGCCTGTTTTGTGTGTGATTTCTCCTTCTGTCTGGCTGCTGAGTTAGTGGGGACGCTGTCTGCTCTGTGGTACAGAGTCCTGATGACTCCTAACTTGTGCTCCAGAGGGTGATGGGAGTCAAACTGTAAATACTGGTCTGTGTGTGTGGGTTTGCGGTACACCTCAGTTTGCAAATTTCCTCTATCAGAAACTGAGACCTCACAGTCCAAGAAAGCCAACCTGCCATTTTTTACATCTTCTCGTGTGAACTTGATATATTTATCCACAGAGTTGATGTGATCAGTGAAATGTTGGACTTCCTGAGATTTAATTTTAACCCAGGTGTCGTCAACATACCTGAACCAATGACTTGGTGGTCTCCCTGAAAAGGATGTCAAAGCTCTCTTTTCTACCTCCTCCATGTACAGGTTGGCAACAATCTGTACATGGTCATTCCGTATGTTGCGGGAGTTTCAGAGACATTGAGACGTTTATTTTCTAAACACAACGTCCCGGTGGCTTTTAAACCCCAAAATACATTACGACAAAGACTGGTTCATCCCAAAGATCCAGTCCCCCGGCACAAACAGAGTAATGTTGTGTATGCTGTTCAGTGTCAGGAGGGCTGTGATCAGTCTTACATCGGGGAAACTAAACAGCCACTGGCCAAAAGGATGGCCCAGCACAGAAGATCAACATCATCAGGTCAGGACTCTGCGGTCTACACTCATCTCCAAGCCAGCGGTCACTCTTTCAGGGATGAAGATGTTCACATCCTTGATAGAGAGGAACAATGGTTTGAGAGAGGAGTAAAGGAGGCCATCTTTGTGAAAAGAAACCGTCCATCATTAAACAGAGGTGGAGGCCTCCGGGTTCAACTGTCCCCCACTTACAATGCTGTTATTGCTAGTATCACTCAGCCCTCTGTGAATAGCAAACAACCATCAGGGTGTTAACGATCCATCGTCAGGCTGATGGTCCTCCTTGATCATGTGAGCAGCTGGTTTCGGCTGTCATCAGCCAACTGGTTGATCCACTGTGGGAGGGTGCTATTTATAAGACTGAGCTGAACTCAGCTTCTCAGACTGAGGAAGTCTTTCGGACGAAAGACGAAACGTTTCTACAGTTTTTTTTTTGCTTTGTTTTGTTTTGTTTTTTGAATGTCCAGAGGACCAGACTTAGCTTTTTTAGATTTTTCTACCTGGATTATTGAGCATGCATCAGGGTGTAATGGAGATGTTTTAATACAGAAATAAAAGCTAAAATGTAGTGTAAAAGCTGGTTGTCTTGACAAATCACTGCTCATTTACATAAAAAAAAAAAACGAGATAAAGACATAATTTCAAACAATCCTTGAACTCGAGACACGGCAGCTCACCTGCAGTGAGAAGTTACCTGATGGCACAACACTGATCAGCTGATGGAGTAGAACAGCAGCACAGTAAGACACAAGTCAGACAAAAACCCAACATGTGAAACATTCAAACCAGTGGTTCTTTCTAAAATGACAAAAGTGAGGTACATTCACATCAGGATATTTTCAAGTATTCGTTAGTAGACTGCAAAGATGTTTAACCCAATAAATAAATAGCCTGCTTGCTCAAATACACCTGAAGTAAAATTATTGGGTCATGTTTGTTCTGCTACGATGCAGCACTTCAGTCCAGCGCTCTGATTCAATGCTGGGATTTTTTTAAATACATTCTAAATCTGTTCATCACAGGAAAAATCCAGTAAAATATTTACTTGAATAACCAGCAGGTACCACAGACTGACTGACCACTGTGTACCATTGCAATGTTTGCTGCTCATTAAAAAAAGCACAAGTACTAAGTGAAAATGTTTCAAAGTACTGTACCGTATTTTTCGGAGTATAGGTCGCACCTTTTTATCATTTTTTCAAGGCCTGTGATCTTTATATGGCTTTTTATCACTTTCGGCGAAACAGATTTTAAAATCCAGCTCATTTCACAATTACTTTCATTTATTAAGGAAAAGTTCAGCTCAGACACATATTTGCTATAATTTTTATCAAACAAATAATTGTTTTTAAGTGTTAATCTTCTTAAAAGCCTTGCTGTGCGCTCCTGTGGCAGACATTTGCAGCAGAGATAAACGTAGGTGCGACCTATACTCCGGTGTGACCTATACTCGGGGAAAAATACGGTACATTTTCAGTGACGTTAAGGACACAAAGAAATGAACGTGGATTGTAAAGCTGTTTTTCCAACCCCTCCTGTTTTCTTTGGGATGAATGTGACACTTTGTCTACAGAGTGAGAACAGGCCTTAGCTACAGGTGACCCCACTTCTCTGGGAGGGGGAACTGGTCCACCTCCCCAGCCTCGTCGCGCAGACGCTCTCCCTGTGTGAAAGTCAACTTGTAGCGCAAACGCACCTTTTCCTGCGAGGACAGACAAGCCTTTGATTAAGAGCCCTCCGTTCAGATGTCTGTTCTGTGCCGACGGGTCTTTACCTTCGCTGGATTGGCCAGCAGCAGGATTTGAGTAATTGACGCTGGAGGTAGCAGGGGGTTGAACGGTGCCAGTTCTGTTCCTGATGGAGGCTGCAGCTTTACCTTCATTGACTGGTGTAAGATAAAAGGAAAGGTCAGCATTGTCGATTTGTTTTTATATTTAAAACTTGGCTCGTCTGAAAGTGTTCACCTTGGGGACAGCAGCATGCAGGACCATGTTGTGAACAGGCACGGGCGCTGTGTTGACCGTGGTCACCACCACGACCAAGACGTCGGGCCTCCCCGGAGGACAGTCAGACGCAAAGTTAACCAGAACTCGAATGCCATCCTTATCGTAGGCCGTCACCGGCAAGATTTGACCTGAGATCAAACCAGGACAGAAAAAATGCAAACACAAAATCAGAAGTGAGTCTGTAATAAAATGATGCTCTGTATATTTTATTAAATCCATCTCTCTCCCTCGGATGTTCTCACTGGGTTTGATCGCCTCTGGAGCGACGTGAACGTTGCTGAGGGAGATGTCTGGGCCTCTGGATGGGCTGCCGTGGATGTACAGAGGACCAGGGGACAGAGAACAGAACTGTGGGCTCCCCGGGGCCATGGCCTGGCTTTCAGCCTCGGAATGGGACAGAGCAGGAGAGCCGGGCGTTGCTGAGTGAAGAACAGCGCAGGGAGGGGCACCCTGCCCAGGTATGAGGGGAGGTGCTGCTGCTGTTAACCCAAAGCTGCTTTCTGGGGCTCCTGATTGGCTGGGCTTCGAGCTAAAACACACATCCCAAAAAAAAAAAAAAAGTACAGTCCTCATTTAAACGTATTTCTATCAAAATGTCTCCAGCGAAATGATTTTTAGGTGGTTCAGCTCGTAGAGCTGCTGTCTCACAGTGAGAAGGCTGCCGGATCAAGTCCTGGCTGGAGATCTTTCAGGGTGGAGTTTGCATGTTCTGTCTGTGCATGCGTGGGATTTCTCTGGGTACTCTGGTTTCCTCCCACTTCTTCTTTCAGCTTTTTCCTCTTCAGGGGTCTCCACAGCAAGTCATCCTCCATCTCACTCTGTCCTCACTCCAACTACTTACATGTCCTCTCCAACTGCATCCATATATCTCCTCTTTGTCTTTTTCCTGGCAGCTGCATTTCTAACATCCTTCTACCAATATACCCACTGTCCCTCCTCTGGACATGTCCAAACCATCTCAGTCTGGCCTCCCTAACTTTATCTCCCAGTTGTTCAACATGTGCTGTACCTCTGATGATCTCATTCCTGATCTTATCCATCCTTGTCACTCCTAAGGAGAACCTCAACATCTTCATTTCTGACACTTCCAGTTCTTTCTCCTGTCTTTTTGTCCATGTCTCTGTCTCCAGACCATACAACATAGCTGGTCTCACCACTGTCTTGTAAACTTTTCCTTTGACCTTTGCTGACACCTTTTTGTCACAAATCACTCCTGAAACTTTTCTCCATCCACTCCATCCTGCCTGGACTCTCTTTTTCACTTCTTTACCACATTCCCCATTTTCCTGGACAGTGGACCCCAAGTACTTGAAGTCCTGCACCTTTGTGACCTCTGCTCCTTGTAGCCTCACTGTTCCACCAGCCTCCCTCTCATTCACACACATGTACTCTGTCTTACTACGGCTGACTTTCATTCCTCTTTCAAGTGAATACCTCCACCTCTCCAAGTTCTCTTCCACCTGTTCCCTGTTCTCACCACAGATCACATCATCTGAAAACATCATAGTCCACAAGGACTGACCTGTCTGACCTTATCTGTTAATCACCAGAGCAAAAAAGAAGGGTCTCAGAGCTGATCCTTGATGCACTCCCACCTCCACCTTGAAGCTATACTCCTTCAGCACATCTCACCACTGTCCTGCAGTCCTCATACCTGTCCTATACCAGTCGGTACCAGTACTACAGTTTCCTCCCACAGACCAAAAACATGCATGTTAGCTCTATGTGTCCCTGTGATGGACTTGCAACCTGTCCAGGGTGTCCCTCGCCTCTTGCACAGTGACTGCTAGTAATGGGTACCAGTGACCCCCACGTCCAGAAAAGGAAGAAACGGGTAAAGGTGATGGATGGATGGATGGATGGATGAAAGAAAATCATAGGAAGGATAAAGGCTCCGTACTTCTTGAGATCTGAAAAGTCCATCATTGCCAGATCCTGGAGGCTCTGCAAACTGTGTGAGGCAGCAGCTTCAGGTGGAGCCACTGCTGTCCTCGAACAAGCTACACCGCCAAACACATCCACACTTGATGCTGGGGCCTGAAGAGATCAGACAATTTACTCCCCCCCACATTACACACTCTCCATAACTTTGTAGGTA
>JBBPBX010036845.1:9516-22516 GCA_038048925.1 Garcialebias charrua | reverse complement strand
TCAAGAAGCAGCTACTCCATCACTGTAATGCCTTTAATTGCTATGTTGTGTTTACCTTGTAAACAAACTGACATTGCAAAAGTTTTGGGTGGTTGCGCTGATAATCCACCTCCATCAAGCGAGCACTCAAAAACTATCAAGACTGTAGCCCTGTTTCCATCCATTTTCATTTCGAATTTTGAGCTACCTCGCAAATATGTAAATACAAATTAATGCAGATCAGAAGTGTTTCCATCTGCTGGCTTGAAGCGCTTCTTCCAAGCCGCGCACAGCGTCATTACGTCAGACGTCAGCGTCATTACGTCAGACGTCAGCACTGCGCATGTCTACAGTAAACCAGAGAGTAAACAGGAAGTAGCGGTTGACAACAGAACCCGGCCACACATCTCGTCAAAATGGAGAGAATATTTCAGGTACGTGTTGCTATCGGGCGAGTTGTATTTATTCTGTCATGCCAACTAGTTTTAGCGAGTTACATGCTGTTCGGAGCGGAAACAGCTGATCAGTCACGTGACGTGAATGTGCGCTACGGCAGCACGAGTCGGCAAATGTGTTTCCATCTGTCGTTTTGCGCAGCTGCTCGGTTTCGCAGCTCCCAAAAACCACCTCAAGCGAGCGTATAAACTTTTTGGCGAATTTCAGGAAGTAACTTCGTATTTTGCCGTTTCCATTAAGCTTTTCTGCTGCGATACTTCAAAATGCGCACCTAGAAACCTTGATGGAAACACGGCTAGCGAAGACCATGGTAGAGTCGAACTAGAGCAAAGTGAGACGTGGTGAGACTGGACAATCAACAAATGACCATGAACTTAGTCCTTTAGCACTACAGCCTTCCTCTGCCTGGCACATTCACCCCACTAAATAAGTCTGGACACCTCAGAGATCAAACACAATCTCCATTGTGTTGCAATTACCCAGACCTCTGTCAGCTCTTACCTCTCCACAGGTGTGCAGTGGAGAGCATGTGCTCCAGCATCAACGTGTGGCATGGAGGCTGCACAGTTGAAGAAAGAAAAGCTCTGCAGAGAGTGGTGAAGGCTGCACAGAAGTCTGTTGGAGTCAGTCTCCCCACCATCACAGACATTTACACCTCTAGATGCAGGAAAAGAGCCACCTGTATCATGAAAGACCTCACTCATCCAGCACACTCACTCTTTGCCCCACTCCCCTCAGGACGGAGGTTGAGGAGCATCAAGTGTAGAACCACTAGACTGAGGAACAGCTTCTACCCTGAGGCTGTTAGACTCATGAATAAATAAAAATAAAATTAAAATAAACACTGCAAAATATCACATCATGGTGATGCTGATATGTTTTCTTGTTGCTGTGTTCATCTGTGACCATCTGTGACCATCTGCTCATACAAACTCATGTTCGTGCTGCTGTTTATTCCCACTATATTAGGCTTAGTGTATTACTAGTTGATGTTTTTCTTAGTTAGTTCTCGATGTTATTACTGTTTTTCTCTTTCATTTGTTGTTGGATGTAACTGGGACCTCGTGTACATAATCTCGTTTTCATCTCATGTACCACATGCGGTGCAAATGACAATAAAGACTCTCTGACTCTGACTCTGACTCTTTCACCCCACCTAAACACTTTCCTTCTCCCTCTCTGTCTAATACTCTCCACCCACCCTTACGTCACTCCTCCATATACCGTACCTCTTGCCCTCTAGAGGTGATGGTTCTAAAGCAACAGGCCTCAACAAAAGCAGGCTTTATTTACAGCCTTTGGAGAGGCGGACAGGGCAACTGAGCACTGTCACAGCGGAAGTGTTGGCTAGATACTTTGCAGAGCTCACAGAACTTGGCCTGTGTACATTTGCTAACATGTGATCCTGTGACCCTTTCTGCTCAATTGCATCAATTTAGAACATGTTGCCTCTTTACAGAGAAAGTCACAGTGTAACAGATGGTGACTGCTTGTTAATGATGCATTCATGAACAATGTGCAGTCAACCTGCTGCTAAGTTGAAGCTTTATTTTCATTCAACCTTTATTTAAACAGATAAGTCACATTGAGCCTCTAAGACTCATTTACAAGTGAGATCTGTTGGACAGACAACAAAAGTGGTGAAAATGACACATAGGGTTTGGAGACAAAAACATGCACTATGCCTACTTTTTTCCAATCCAATCCAGTCCAATCTTATGTATAAAGCCTTTTAGTTAATTAGTAGTTGAAACCAGTAAATGTTTTTCTTCTTTTGACATCCCCTTGGCCTTACTCTGTGTTTTAAAGGTTCTATTACCAGATACCAGACCAATGTGCCAGTTGTGGGGACTTGACTTGAAAAAAGTTCAGAGACCTGTGACTTGACTTTGACTTTTACACCAATAACTTGGGACTTGACTTGGACTTGAACCTGTTTAATTGAAAATACTTGATATTTTACCCTAAATCTAAAGTTCAAAACACATTACATTAATAATATGTGCTAATTTTCACTCATTCCGTATTAACAGATTCAGAACGACCCTCTCAGCGCCATAGAGAGAGTTGCGATACTCTTTGAACTAGCCAATACGTGGTTACGTGGTTCATGCAGCTCTCAATAGTTCCAAACAGCTCATTGCTGTCAGTCAGTTTGTGCGGCTACTGGTGCGACATAACACAAAAATGGAGAAAACACTTCAGAAGCACCAAGAATGAACTACGTTCAATGACCCACATGACTTCTGCATTCCATTCTTACTAAAGAAGTATATGGGAGTGTCACAACTCTCTCTTCATATGGCTCTGGTCCCTCTGTTTTTCCACACTCTGCGTACGTATGTGTGCGTGAGCTGCAACACAACCAATCAAATTAACACAATTTAAAAAAAATCGGCAGAACAAACAACCACCAAAAAGAGACCAAGAAAAAAAAAAAAGCTCAAGACATCTTTATCTTTATCAGTGTGCGAATGGCCAGAGCAGAAGAAGGGGACACTGCACCCTTTTCAGATCCATACCTCAAAGCAGCTGCTTTGGATCCATCATTTTCTCTGTTGTGGGTGAACACCATGTGTTGGGCAGTCGAGACATGAAGACAGAGATGACACAAAAACTTAAAGGTAAAGTCTCTAGTGTACTTTGTTCCCTGTATTTTTATTTATTTATTTATTGCCTAAAATTGTAATACAGACTCTTTTGCTGCTGTTAATTTGATATTTTCTCAGATCTGATCCTGGAAGATGCTGCAGATCCTGCAAAGTCAGAGCAACCTCTGACTCCTGGTGATGAAGATCAAAAGGCCTGTGAAGATAGAGGACTGTTTGCTGTTTACTGTAAGAAGCAGAAGAAGAATGTGCAGATCAGTCCAGCAGCACTACAGCTAAGTCACTACCTGGATATTGCTAATGCCTTTTTGTTCTGGGCAATGAACATGCAGACTCTTCCTTCCCTGTTTCATGTGGCCACCAGAGTTTTGGCAGTTCCTGCTTGCAGTGCTCCAGTGGAGCCAGTTTCCAGCTATGGCGGCATAATTTTACAGCCTCATCGAGCACAAATGACAGACCTACTTTTGGCCAGTTTGGTCTTTTGCAAATGCAATGCAGAATAGTTAAATGAAATATCTTAAATTGCAGATTCCTGTTAATTGTTCAGTTCATGTATTTTTTTTTTTGTCTTGTGTCACTCATATATGGACACATCCAAACACATATTCACTCTGACCAGATGAGAAAGGAGAGAAAAAAACAAGTGCTGTTATAGTTCTTTGTATCATACTGTGGAAATTTCAGCACTTTTTGTCTGAACATGGAGTTCTACTTTTGTCTTTTTCACTGAATGTTCTGGAAAATTATAGTTTAAAGTATGACTGTTCTTGCAGCTAAGAACTGAACTGAACTGTGCAATATAGAGGTGTAATTTTAAAATAATTTGTTTTTATACTTTGTGTGTTCAACTGCATGTTTTATCATGATTTGACATGAATACAGGTTTAAAAAGAACACATGGTCTATTATTTACATTTAACACACAATTGCACATTTTTAAAAAATAGACGAAAGGACTTGAAATTCCAAGTTTCAGACTTGGGACTTGACTTGACTGTTGCCTGTCTTGACTTGAGACTTGACACAAGACTTGAGAATAAAGACTTGAAACTTACTTGAGACTTGCAAAACACTGACTTTTTGATTTGATTTGTTTATTCATTCATTTTATAATAATAAAATACATAACAATATACACATAAAAGAGGAAAAAAAACACAAGTATAAAATGAAAGGCAGCAGATGAAGAAAAAAATTCTTATTTTATCTGCCCCTTATCTTTCTAACAAACAATTCATACAACAAATTTCTTTAATTTCCAAAAGAAATGAACAAAGCTTTTAACCTCCAATACAACATACAATTTCTAACAAACTAATTTAAATATAGGATTTTAACAATTTAAACTTAATCAGTCTCTTAAATATTGCCATTGATTTAGCCATCATCCTCCAAATCATCCTCCAAATCGTTCCACAACCCAACTCCATGAACCACAGCCAATATTCCCCTCAAACTTGTTCTAATTTGTGGCTTTGCAAATATATCTTTCCCCTTTAGATAGTAACAACTCGTTCTTTTAACAAAATACCTCTGAATATTTGAAGGCAGAGTATAATTCTGTGCTCTATACATAACTAACAAAATATTATAATTGACTAAATCATAGAACTTCAACAGTTTCGTTTGACAAAATAATACATTTGATGGATGATTGTACTGTTTTCTTGTAATAAGTCTAAAAACTCTTTTCTGTAAAATAAAAATAGGCATTGTAATTGATTTACACGCCTTTCCCCAAACGCTAACACAGTAAATTAAATGTGGAACAATAAATGTGTTATACAACAAAAACAATGCCTTATCATTCAAAAAATCTCTGACTCTGTAAAATATAGCAATAGACTTGGATATTTTTGCTTTAACAAAACTTATATGCTGTTTCCAAGACAATTTATCATCAATGATGACACCCAAGAATCTCACCTCGTGAACTCTATGAATCACAGTGTCTTCAATTTGATTGATTTGTTTTTGTTACTAAATATCATGTAACTTGTTTTATCCAAATTTAACGTCAATTGATTAATTTTAAACCAATTTTTAATTTTAACAAGTTCAGTCATCATTAATTTCAAAATCTGTTCGATATCATTACCAACACCAAAAAATGTAGTGTAGTCAGCAAAAAGAATACACTTAATGAGTTCAGAGACCTTTACCAAATCCTTTATATATAATAGAAATAATTTGGGTCCCAATATCGATCCTTGAGGAACTCCACATGTGATGGTTCTGAGTTCTGATCTCACCTCATTCATCAATACAAATTGTTTCCTGTCATTCAAATAACTATGTACCCATTTTAACGCAACACCTCCAATACCATATCTTTGTAACTTATCAAGGAGAATGGTGTGATCAACAGTGTCAAAGGCTTTTTTTAAAATCAACAAATACACCCACACCACATTGTTTTTGATCAACAGCAGTAGTTATTAATTCTATCAATTCCATCAGAGCCATGGATGTGGAATTACCTGCTCTAAACCCATATTGATTACTGGCTAGAATATTATACTTTTCAACAAATAAATCCATTCTGATGATAAACAATTTCTCCAAGATTTTTGAAAATTGTGGCAATAATGATATCGGTCTGTAATTATTGAACACACTTTTATCACCGTTTTTGAAAAGAGGGATTACTTTAGCAACCTTCATATGATCCGGAAATACTCCTGATGAAAAGGACAAGTTACAGGTAGTCCCCGAATTACGAGCGCTCTGATCTGCGAGGTTCCAGACTTACGAGCTGCGAATTTTTGGAAAAAACGAAAAAAATACTGAGTTTTCATGTGTTTTTTCACTACAGTTAGCAAGTTAAGCATATAAACACACGTTTCCGATCATTTTTATGCACTCAAAAGTAGTTTTTAGATGAAAATAGAGTGTTTTTAGGTGCGCTGGCGAAATTTACGAGCGGACTTCCGGGTTGCGAATTTTTGGAAAAAACGAAAAAAATACTGAGTTTTCATGTGTTTTTTCACTACAGTTAGCAAGTTAAGCATATAAACACACGTTTCCGATCATTTTTATGCACTCAAAAGTAGTTTTTAGATGAAAATAGAGTGTTTTTAGGTGCGCTGGCGAAATTTACGAGCGGACTTCCGGGTTGCGAATTTTTGGAAAAAACGAAAAAAATACTGAGTTTTCATGTGTTTTTTCACTACAGTTAGCAAGTTAAGCATATAAACACACGTTTCCGATCATTTTTATGCACTCAAAAGTAGTTTTTAGATGAAAATAGAGTGTTTTTAGGTGCGCTGGCGAAATTTACGAGCGGACTTCCGGGTTTACGAGAGAAATGGCGGCCGTTCCAAATTACGAGATTTCCGGTTTACGAGCGCCCCCTTGTGACGGATCTCGCTCGTAAATCGGGGAATACCTGTACATATATATTTGAATGGCTCAATTACGTCACGCATTATATTTTTTACAAACATCATGTCCATATCCATGAAATGGACTTTGTCCCAACTCTGCAATGTGCAGTCTAGTATGCTGATGTCGGATGTGCTGACTCATGTTCAGGCTGCTGTTTAATATACCATATTATTTTACATTGTGTTTAGTAGATCCGTGTATACTGTTTCTTTTTATACTTTATATTTTTGCTATTTTGGGGTGTAACTGGGACCTAGGGTACACAATTTTGATCCACCTCATGTACCACTTGTGATGTGAATTACAATAAAGAACATTTAACCTTGAACCTTGATATAACTTTTATCACAACTCTTCTCACCTTTGATGCATTTGAAATTATGTTCAATAAATTTAAGAAAAATATAGAAAACTAAACCTTTCAAATTACAGTAATTTACAGTCAGCTCTACTGTATGACATATAATCCTGAGGACAAAAAGGGATTATATTCCTTACCTTTCGAGCTTTCTGAATGATAAGTCTAAAACAGTGAGGTCTGAGGTGGGAATGTATGTTCATGCTGTCTGTATTTCCTCCCACTTGATGCATCTGCCAACGAGTGCAGCCCCACTGTTAAGCCCGAGATACACTTCAGCAGACTCCGTATACGCGCGTATACGGACGTATACGCGCGTATACGGAGCCGCTGCTACACTCGGCTTTCGTTCTCGCGTGGATTCTCGTGTTTTCGCTCCAAATTCTAACGTCATTTCCTCCGTACCGTCACTTCCGATCGTCACTTCCGCTAGTTTTTCGCTCCAAACGCTCGCGTTCTCCTGTTGTAATATGAGCAGCTGAGCACGGAGAGGACTCAACTGAGCTCGCTCGCCCACCACAGCCCACCAGGGAATATATAAAACATCGCGCACCCAGGTAGGACCTGAATTCATTCATTTCATTCATCGAGTGAACGGAGGAAGAAGCGGTTACTTGACTTTAGGCAAAAAAACAAAAGAAAAGGCCCGATCAGCGATAAAAAAGAGGAATTTATTTCATTTGTGTAACATACAAAACAGTCCGGAGCCGGGGAAGTTTAGGTCAGACACCGCGCATCGCGTATGCGAATCGCGTATGCGTAGTAAAAAAATACCTTTGCGCGTACTTGCCCTGAGGGGCTACGCGGGGCTACGCTGCGTACGGGGCATACGTACGCTGCGTATTGGCGTATCGTGAGGACGCGCGAGTGTATCTCGGGCTTTAGCCATTATGTACCTATTAGCCTTCATTATATTCTGATAGCCCTGCGCCAGTTGGTTTCACTCAGCCTGACAGCCACAGCACTTTGTTTAACCTTTTGACTTCCCACAGCAGCCACGCCTCAGTCCCATCCAACTGAAGAAATGAGGAGAGGCACTCTGCAAAGGAATGAGAAGGTCAACAAGAAAACAAACACAGCATGGAAGTCTTTAAGGTCCTTGTGAGAAACACTACAACACCTTCTAAGTGTTGTACTTTGCTTGTTGAAAGATGAATCCTTGCTCTTGTGCATCACTGTCTTACAAAAAGGGTTTTAAAAATTTCAGCAAAAAAGACAACAGACGCCAAAAGCAGCATAATAAACCACTCTTTTCGTTCTATGCATTCTTGCATGTACCGTATTTTTCGGAGTATAGGTCGCACCTGAATATAGGTCGCACCATCCAATTATTGCCAAAGAATTGGAAAAATCCATATATAGGTCACACCTGAGTATAAGTCGCATTTACTTCAAAATGTGGACCGTGTTTAGCTCTGCTGCAAATGTCTCTTCCACAGGAGCGCAAGGCTTTTAAGAAGATTAACACTTAAAAACAATTAATTCTTTGATTAAAAATTATAGCAAATATGTGTCTGAGCTGAACTTTTCTTTAATAAAAGAATAATTTTAGCAGGATAAACGCCTAAAAATATATATTTGTTAGCTGACATTATTGTAAGAGTGTGTCTCAGTTTAATTTTGGTTAATAAATGATTACAAATCAGCTTATTTTATAAAAAGCCATATATAGGTCGCACCTGAGTATAGGTCGCAGGCCATGAAAAAAATGACAAAACGGTGCGACCTATACTCCGAAAAATACGGTATGCTGCCTGAGTGACACAACACGGACACTTACACATTACTTTCTCTTGCTAACATGAGTTTTCACAGATCTGCCTGCCAGACATATTCAAATTGCAGCTCTTCCTGGTCTCTGGTCGGCAGACGTGAGGAGTTGTCTGAGACAGAATGAGGAGTGAGAGTACAGACATGGAAAGTGGCTGGGATAACATGGAGCCACATGGAGCTCAGCTTCCCTGTCCCTGCCTTGTGCTAATCTCTCTGGAGAGACAGAGGTGGCCATGTTGGGTCAACGCCTCTACATCAAGGGCTGTGGGCCTGGACAGCTGACCTTGGTCTGGGAGATGGAAGGTGACAAGAGAGGCGGGAGTTAGGAGTGTGCATGTTGGGTTACTGAGGGCAAGCAGAAGGGGAAATGCATGAATGTGTGTGTGAATTGGAGTTGAGAGACAGATAAAAAATGGTAACCACTGCAAGTGTTTCAGGGTGTTTGTGTTTTATCTGTAAATGCATGATAACAAACTGGACCTTCTGTGCCAAGGTTTGTTGAGCACCAAGGAGTTATGCTAAGAAATGTCCAGCGTGTGCTCTGCATAAATTAGTTTGAGTGTCCATACAGCAATTTGACCTGTGATAAGCCTAAAGGGCTGGACCCCCAGTCAGTGACAACCAGAAAGGGCAAACAGAGGGGGTCCATTTATCATGCTTTGGTGCACAACAAAAAAAGAGAATAATAATAATAATAATAATTAATTCAATTTATAACGCACTTTTCATTACTGAAAATCTCAAAGTGCTACACATATATTGAATGCTACACACATTCATAAACCGGTGGCGGCAGACTACCATGCAAGGTGCTTTCCAGTCCTACCGGGAGCAACTCAGGGTTAAGTGTCTTGCCCAAGGACACAACGACACATGGTGCGGGTCCCGGGAGTCGAACCGCCAACTTTCCGATCGGGAGACGACTGCCATTACCACTACACCACGGCCGCCCTATAGAGAAATGCGGTGGCAATTGTGAACAATATTATATTGAATAATTCAACAAGTATGTACTCGTTTATAAATAAATACAGTAATAAACTTTGTTCCTGGATTCTTTATAGGCATTTTCCCAGACACTCACATTACAGGTAAGTCATAATTAATTTCTATGGATTTGAATATCTGAACAGTTGAGTCTTAATAAAGCACTTTGGTCACCATCACCATGGTTGTGTAAAGTGCAATAGAAACAAATAAATGAAATGAAATGAATAAGACAGAAAGCTTGCTCCCACATTTTGGACATGACCAACATGACAACTATTAGGACATTTGTCCCAAATTAGAAAATTATTTTTCATATAAAACAACATGGATCTGAACTTGAGGTAGATAATACATTTTTCTCAAAGGACATCTCCAGTCATTGATAATCACTTTCCCTTTTCCACATTCTTCCTCCATTTCTTCTCAAAGGATTAAAAAGCCAAATTGTTGTGCATGCCTGTGTCTTGTGTGCATTGGCTCACAGAGTCTTTTTGCTGTGATGCAGACTAAGGTCATGAACTCAGAGCTTATTCTTCCCACATTGCACAGCTTAATATTTATCAACAAGTTTTAGAAAGGGATGTTATCTTAGGAAGATTTTCACAGATGCACACATTTTCATTTTAGACATGCAAGGGGCATGCAAACAAAGTCACAAATACATACGTACTTGCACCAACCATGTATCTCCAGACTTTACTCCATCCTGTTTAGTCAGCGGGAGACTTTGCGTGGAAGGTCTCTTCCCTTTTTATTGATGACATTGAACATAAGGAGCACTTCCATGCAAAGATCTGAGGAGATGTTTGAGGGGAATGAAAGGTCAGTAGGAGTGGTAAAGAGATTGGCAGAGGACACACCGAGTGATACATGGTTATGCAAGAACAGAAACTGAATTGGATAAATGTACAACAACAAAAATAGCAACAACAAAGCACAGACAAAATGACAGCAGCCAAGGTCAATTCAGTTGATTGTGTTTAAATGAATCAAGTGTCAAGGAGGTCAGAGCACTTTCACCTCAGCAGTGACCGCACTGTTCTTGTGAATCAATTCAGATTGAGAACAGCCCATGTGAAGCATCAGTATAACTCTGATAATATATGATCTGGAGGGGCCATACAGTAGGTGACAAGGGCTCTGATAGTGCCAGTGAACTCATCACACATCAGATTTACCTCATCGCACAGTTTCAGATACATTGAGACAAATGCAATAGAAACAGGACATGAAGTACACAGTATTCGTTTTGTTCTACTTACTTTTTAAAGCAAACATATTACTTTATCATATGCTTGGTTTGATTTACATGTATTATAGTAAACACATTTGTCTTCATTGCTCATTAATAGGGTTACATCTGTTCACCTCTATCAAGTTAATTATTCTATTAGTCTTCACAATGGCAGCAAACCACAAGATTGCTCTGTTATGTCTCTCTTTTATTCTGCAGCGGAGTCCAGCATGCTTTTCTGTTATGTAATGCCACTACATTTGATTTGTTTGGAATATATTTAAACAACATTCAGGCAAAGAGCAATTAATACTATATCCAGAAATTGGTTAAATAAAATTAAAATAGTGAATATGATACTAACAGTTCATGCTCAATAATCCAGATACAAATCCAACAATGTCAGGTCATCTGGATGTTTTTTTTTTCTTTTTCTGAGACGTATCATCCTTCATCCGAAGGACTTCTTCAGTCTGAGAAGCCACAAACAAATTGGAGTCTCACAAATACCACACAGTATGCTGGTGATGAGATGGTTTCTGGGGCCTAGCCTCAACCCCCCTTCCTGTCCTTCAGTTGGATTTGTACCTGGCTTATTGAGCATGAACTGTTTGGGTTTTGAAACATTTTGGCATGACTGCTGCAGAGGAGTTAACAGGGGAAAAGGGTGGGCCCCAGAAACCATCTTATCACCAGCAAACTGTTTTTTCCACTATGGAAGTGTGGTATTTGTGGGACTCTAGTTTTTTTGTGTGGCTCCTCACACTGAATAAGTCCTTTGGATGAAGGACAAATTGTCTCAGCAAATAAATAAAATAAAAAGAAAGAAAGAAACCGTCCAGATGACCTGACTGAACATTGTTGAATATTATGTTATTTTTCAGAAAAGTTTGTTTTACTGAAAAGGATTTTGTTGCAAAAAATGTATTTAAAGCCCACTTTATGTTTTCCAGTGACAGCATCGTATGAGTCCCTGTATAATGCTAAGCACTTCAGACCAGTGCCCCAGGAGGTTGATAAGCAGATTATGCCTGATTAAATTCATATCAGTGGAATTTGAGCATGCAGAGGACCTGCAAGGACAGACACACTCAACGGTGCACCCATCTTTCCCTTCTCCTCGCCCCCTCACCCCCTAAATTCAATCCTCTGCTTGTCAGTGAATCACACTGGCATCTGTCCAGATGCCATCATCAAGTTCATCACTTATTTCACCAGTACATGACAAATAACTAACACATATACATGACATGTTTGATTATGTGCTTCGACCTCGGGGACTATTATACCTCAACTGTTGTTGAGTTTAAATTAAACAAAGCAAATAAATAAATAAAAAAAGACACTGGATGTGTTCAGTTTCCTCAGAAATGTGTCATGCCTAAGGTATTCATTACACCCACTTGCTCAATTTAATTTTTTTAGGGGCAGATTTGTGCTTTCCCCCCTCATTTAAAGTAAAATGCCAACTGAAAAGCAGATTTTTTTTTGTTGTATTTTTTTTTTTAGGATTCAAGACAGTAAACTACAGATCTCTTAAACTGGCTAGTTGCCTGACAAGGAAAGTGAATTCATACTTCATTTAACGTGTGCAGAGCCAGAAAAATCTGACTGAATCATCTGCCTGACCTGAAAGAATCAAAAAGCTTGAAAAACAAAACAAAAAAGACAATATTCAAGTGTATACCAGCATCTTCAGCTTTTCATGTGGAAGGCTGTGTCCTGCCATAAAAGAGGGCATGTCCACACGTCTTGTCTTTCACTGGGGGTGGAGACGACTCATTGTGCCAAGCCATGAGAGCTCTTGGAAGATGCTGTTCCCATATCTAAACCACATGCTCCCTTGTGCTGTGAAAGTGCTCCATACAACAGAGCAGTAAAACCCTGGGGGTGAATTTTTAAGTACGGCTGGACCATCTGTGGAGGTGGACTCAGAGGTGTGGACTGACAGTGTTTAGCCACTGGGGTTGTCACTGACAGCCATATTAGCACAGTTCCGCTTCTCTCTGCATAGCGCTGCTCTGTGTAGGCTGGAAATAGGTTGAGTCTAGAGCGGGACCAAGGCAGAGTGAGAAAATCTGACAGAAACTGCTATCATTTCCGGGAACTTTAAAGAACTCTCTTCTGTGTTTGTGTAACCTCCACAGGCGCCCTTTGACATGCTAGTCATATACATTATACGTAGTGAAACATGGATTGTAAATGCAGCTGAGC
>JBBPBX010036844.1:13430-31257 GCA_038048925.1 Garcialebias charrua | reverse complement strand
ACTGTCCATCCATCCATTTTTTTTGCTTATCCGGGGTCGGGTCGCGGGGGTAGCAGCCTAAGTAGGGAGGCCCAGACTTCCCTCTCCCCAACCACTTGGAGCAGCTTCTCTGGGAGAATCCCAAGGCGTTCCCAGGCCAGCCGAGAAACATAGTCCCTAGACTGTCAGGAGGCAAATCAGAACCCTTGCTGGGTCCGGACCCTATTGCAATAAGAGTGTCCTGTTACTGGTTTCTTCCTTTAAAGTGTAAGAATACTCAGAACCACTTTTAACCTTGTTACTTTTAGTTTACCTAGTGTTAAATGTAACAAAAACACTATACTTCAATTTTAGAGTGTCACTGACCTGTTCTGATTTTCTTCCCCACAGAAAACTCTACATCGACAGCAATGATTAATTTGAAAGAAAATTCAACTCAGCCTCACCAGATTATGTAGAACTGGTCAGAGTGACTGGTTCTCCGGATCCGTGTGGTTCTGTCAATGTAGGAGGAACAAATCTAGGTTCCTCCTGTTCGGAGGACTGAAAATCAGCCGTGGCCTTTTGGACCTGGTTCTGTCCTCCAACGCTGATTCGAAAGCACAGGATCCTGCCGACAACGCCAAACTGTCATGGAATTTTACTAAAACAGTGAGATGAGTTGAATGCAAAATGAAGAAAAAGATAGATCTTTTACTCAAAGTATTTATTCGAAGGCAATAAAATACATGTGTTCGTAGGCTCTTGCTTTTATAGCAAGAGAGCCCCAATCAGAAGGCACAGCACAATTTATACAGTCAAACAAGCCTACATGGTCACTAATCTTAGAACTCTAGACTTTAAGGATAGGTTTCTTCTGGTGTCAGCTGCCATGTATTTGCACAAGTGGGTCTTTTCCTCTTAGTAGAGACAAGTGGAGAAAAACAAATTTACAGATATTGATTTCAAGGTTTAATACATTCAAACGAACATTTAGAAGAAGTTTTAACAGATTAGAAAACAGTGACCATTGTTCTTCACAAGATGCTCTAAGGGCCAAAGCTTTATGTATTTTATTTCCCCAACACATGCACAAACATCCATCCATCTATCCATCCATCCATTTTCGTCCGCTTATCCGGGGTCGGGTCGCGGGGGTAGCAGCCTAAGTAGGGAGGCCCAGACTTCCCTCTCCCCAGCCACTTGAAGCAGCTCCTCTGGGGGAATCCCAAGGCGTTCCCAGGCCAGCCGAGAAACATAGTCCCTCCAGCGTGTCCTGGGTCTTCCTCTGGGTCTCCTCCCGGTGGGACATGCCCGGAACACCTCACCAGGGAGGCGTCCAGGAGGCATCCTAACCAGATGCCCGAGCCACCTCAACTGGCTCCTCTCGATGTGGAGAAGCAGCGGCTCTACTCCGAGTCCCTCCCGGATGACTGAGCTTCTCACCCTATCTCTAAGGGAGAGTCCAGACACCCTGCGGAGAAAACTCATTTCAGCCGCTTGTATCCGAGATCTCGTTCTTTCGGTCACAACCCAAAGCTCATGACCATAGATGAGGGTGGGAACGTAGATCGATCGGTAAATTGAGAGCTTTGCCTTTCGACTCAGCTCTCTCTTCACCACGACAGACCGGTACAGCGCCCGCTTCACTGCGGATGCTGCACCTATCCGCCTATCGATCTCACGCTCCAGTTTTCCCTCATTCGTGAACAAGACCCCGAGATACTTAAACTCCTCCACTTGGGGCAGGACCTCCTCCCCGACCCGGAGAGGGCACTCTACCCTTTTCCGGCTCAAGACCATGGCCTCGGATTTGGAGGAACTGATCCTCATCCCGGCCGTATCACATTCAGCTGCAAACCGCTCCAGCGAAAGCTGTAGATCACGATCTGATGAAGCCAATAGGACCACATCATCTGCAAAAAACAGAGAAGCGATTCTAAGGCCACCAAAACGGATCCTCTCAACACCTTGGCTGCGCCTAGAAATTCTGTCCATAAAAGTTATGAACAGAATTGGTGACAAAGGGCAACCTTGGCGGAGTCCAACTCTCACTGGAAACGAGCCTGACTTACTGCCGGCAATGCGGACCAAGCTCTGACACCGGTCGTACAGGGACCTAACAGCCCATATCAATGGGCCTGGTACCCCATACTCCCGGAGTACCCCCACAGAACCCCCCGAGGGACGCGGTCGAATGCCTTCTCCAAGTCCACAAAGCACATGTAAACTGGTTGGGCAAACTCCCACGCACCCTCCAGGACCCTGCTGAGGGTGTAGAGCTGGTCCAGTGTTCCACGACCAGCACGAAAACCACACTGCTCCTCCTGAATCCGAGGTTCGACTATCCGACGGACCCTCCTCTCCAGAACCCCTGAATAGACCTCGCACAAACACATGGGAGGAATTTGGGGCAGATCATGGAGATGGACGTTCGGGCTGACTAGAGGAAGTTCTGGCAAACAGTTCGCTGAGTCAGAAAAGGAAAGTGGGCCCAATCCCAGACTGCTTGGTTTGGGTGGGGAACTGCTGACCTGGACTGAGAGCCTTGTTGAGCAGTGGAAGGAGCACCTTGAAGATCCCATAATTCCACCCATCATGTCCACCTTTGAGGAGGCGGTCTGAAGAATTGGGGGAAGATAATTATTTAGTCAAAAAGCTTCTTGGTGGCAGGGTGGACAAGATTCGCCCCGAAATGCTGAAGGCTCTGAATGTTGTGGGGCTCTCATTGGTGACACATCTTTCCAAAGTTGCATGGAGGACTGGGACAATGCCAGTGGAGTAGTAGACAGATGTGGTGGTTCCCATTTTTAATGGAGGACCAGAGAGTGTGTTCCACACTTCTCACCCTCCCCAGGGAAGTTTACTCCAGGGTGTCGTAAGGGAGACTTTGACCGATTGTTGAACCTTGGATTTAGGAGGAGCATTTTGACTTCCATCCTGGTCATGGAACAGTGGACCAGATCTTCAGCCTGGCTAAGAGGTCGTGGGAGTTTTCCTTTCCAGTTTTCATGTGTTTTGTGGATTTGGAGACATGATCATGTCTGAGGAGAGGGATGTCTGGGTTTCTCACTTGGACCTGATGCCTCTGTGACTTGTGGTAGAAGATAGAGATGTTTGTTCAATAGATACTTAAAAATATGAATCCATAAATTATAAAAGTTCTAAAATCATTACACGTCTCTGCTTACTTTATTAATTTTGACCTCCATTCAAAAAAACGTTCAATACAAAAACAACTGGACTTTATTTGTAACAGAAGACATAATAAATAATAAAGTAATAAAGTCCAGTTATTTATGTATTGAACTTTTTTGAATGTATCATGTCCTGGATGACTGAGAATCTTCACCAGCATATTGTGACATCCATATATTTTATATGATTGAAACTGTCAGTGTGCACAATTGCCCGATTTTATGTTCACAGAAACAACACAAGAAGCCAGAAAGGATGTTTGTTAAGAGACTATTGTAGTAAACTTCTGCTTAAAACTAATTGTACTCTATAATCTCTAAATCTACATAATCTCTAAATCTAATCTGAGGAACAGCTTCTACCCTGAAACTGTTAGACTCATAAATCCCTAATAATCACTGTGGGGGAAAAAAATCACTGTAATGCCACTTTAATTGGTGATATGTGTCTTTTCTATGCTACTGATTATCCATGCTGCTGATCTTATGCTGCTGATCTCATGCTGCTGTATTCATTCATACTTATTTGCTCACCACAGACTCATGTTCGGGCTGCTGTTGTTACGCCGTATTGTTTTACATTATTAGTGTTTAGCACTACTGTAGTGTATATCTTAGATCCTTATTTGTGGTTTATTTTTATATTTTACATTTAGCTATATTTGGTTGTAGCCGAGACTTGTGTACATACGGCCAGGTGCTGCTGGCGCTGTCCTCAGACAGCGTTAGGCGATCATTCATCAAGATTAACGCCCGGAAGGCCTCTGGTCCTGACAACATACCTGGTCGTGTGCTG
Organism: Garcialebias charrua; assembly: GCA_038048925.1. NCBI lineage: Eukaryota > Metazoa > Chordata > Actinopteri > Cyprinodontiformes > Rivulidae > Garcialebias > Garcialebias charrua. The sequence goes on along the minus strand of JBBPBX010036844.1, from coordinate 27,306 downwards.
AAGGACTGTGCAAGGGAACTCGTAGCGGTCTTCACGGACATCTTTAACATCTCACTGAGCCAGGCCATCGTCCCCACCTGTTTCAAAGCCACCACCATCATCCCTGTCCCAAAGAAGGCAACGCCCGCATGCCTCAATGACTATCGCCCAGTAGCACTCACCCCCATCCTGATGAAGTGCTTTGAACGGCTAGTCATGAAAAGCATCACATCTGTCCTCCCTGGATCCCTTCCAATTTGCATACCGACCTAATCGCTCAACCGACGATGCCATCTCCTCTGCCCTCCACACAGCTCTCACACATCTGGACACGAAGGACTCTTATGTTAGAATGCTGTTCATCGACTTCAGCTCGGCATTCAACACCATCATCCCCCAACAGCTCATCCATAAACTGGACAGTCTGGGGCTGAACACCTCAATGTGTAACTGGCTGCTAGACTTCCTGACCGGGAGACCACAGACAGTACGGGTCGGGAGTAACACATCTAGCACCATCACATTGAACACAGGGGCCCCACAAGGATGTGTGCTGAGCCCCCTTCTATTCACCCTGCTAACACACGACTGCACACCATCATACAGCTCCAACCACTTCATCAAGTTTGCGGACGACACAACAGTGGTAGGTCTCATCAGCAACAACGATGAGACGGACTACAGGAACGAGGTGAGCCGCCTGGCCTTGTGGTGCGGACACAACAATCTCACTCTCAACGTGGAGAAGACAAAGGAGATTGTTGTGGACTTCAGGAAGAGGGATGCACAACATGCCCCTCTGACCATCAACAGCACCGCAGTGGAGAGAGTAGACAGCACCAAGTTCCTGGGAGTGCATGTCTCAGAGGACCTGTCCTGGAGCAGGAACACTGCATCACTGGCCAAGAAGGCTCACCAGCGTCTCTACTTTCTCCGCAAGCTGAAAAGGGCTGGAGCTTCAACCCCCATCATGTGCACCTTCTACAGAGGTGCCATAGAAAGTGTCCTGACCAGCTGCATCACTGTGTGGTTTGGTGCATGTACTGCATCCTGCCGCAAGAGCCTCCAGCGCATCGTGAGAGCAGCTGAGAAGATCGTCGGCACCTCCTTCCCCTCACTGCAGGACTTACACAGCAACCGCCTCACTCGGAAAGCCCACTGCATGGCAGGTGATCCCACACACCCACTACACAGCTGCTTCAGACTGCTGCCATCAGGGAGGAGACTGAGAAGTCTCCAGGCTCGAACCAGCAGACTGAGAGACAGCTCTGTTCATCAGGCAGTCAGGATGCTAAACACTCTGCCTGCTCTGCCTCCCTCCCATTTGAACTGCCTTAACACAAAAAACTTTCTCACACATTACCACTAGGCTTGTTATAGATAAACCGATTCGACCGGATATCCGGTTTGACAAGCTAGCGATGTGGTTGCATCGGTAGTAGCCACGTAAACCGACAGCAACCAGCCACAAATCCAGAGATGAACCGGTTGAAGAGACACAGACCGGTTATCGCGAGACTTGCTGGGTTTACAATGCGTTTCTAAAACAACGCGAGAGTTGGAAATGCCCGCAAAGCTATTCTCACTCATGCGCCGTAGCTCACCAAGACGACGAACATGGATGTAAATAGTAGCCGCTACTAGCGAGTCACCGCGAAAGATTTTCAATACATCAGCCAGACAAAACTCTAAAGTGTGGAACGTTTTCGGGTTTTACTAGAAGGACGGAAAACTCGACAAAAGCCACGCTATTTGTAAGCTATGCAGAGCATCTCTGAAGTACACTGGTAGCACGACAAACCTCGACCAACATGCAACGAGGAAACTCAGAGAGGAGTACTGCGAACTTCTCAATTCTCATAACAACGAGCAGGAGCATGTAGCTGCATCACAGAAAGCGACGGGTAACGTTATCACTAAATTTTACGGGCAACTCTGTGATATTTCATCACGAGCTACACAGTCCTTGAAGATCTCTTCCACACTGCAGTAGCTCTGGACCCCCGTTTTAAGTCTCTGCCCTTCCTCAGTAGCCATGATTCAGAGAGGACATTCACAAGCCTGTCAGCAGAAACAACATCCCTGCATCACAAGGTAAATCCCCCAACACACTGTCAAAATACATCTTACAGTGCATTCAGTTACAATCTGCTGTGTTTTGTTGCTGTCACTAGATTTATTCTGCCTACTGTTTTTTGATTGTTTACATTGCATTTAACCATACTGTACACTAAATGTAATGTCATGTTTTATTTGTAGGTAACGGGGGATTCAGTTCAGAGAGGTCCAGTGCAGACTAATCCATGTCGGACTGAACCTACAAATGGAGATCTGGATGTCTGTATCGATACACCCCAGACCCAAGATGAGCATAAAGGTTTGTGTTTTATAACTTGTGATCACGAATGAGCTGACTTTGCCTTAAACTTGTGCTGCTGTCATTGTATCAGCATAAAACACATTCACTATAATGAGATAATCTGCATGCACAGAAAGAGTTAAATAATGGTCTAGTGGCAGGGCTTTTGACTACGGATCCGAAGGTCGCGGGTTCGCGCCCCGGCCACTACCCAGCTTGGGGTGTCTATGAGTGCACACCTATTTCTCCAGCTCCCCGGGCGCTTTCGGGCTGCTCACTGCACCACCTGGTAGGTGGTTGGGTTAAATGCAGACGAATTTCGTCTGTGTATGGGAACATACGCAGATGACAGGAATAGACATTATTATTATTATTATTATTATTATAATCATGATGATAATGATACATCTTTTACAAATGTTATACACGAGTCCCTACATAAATAAATTCTGAACATCAGATGAAGATTTTTATATAAAATGGTAAAGTCAGTAAAAAAAACAACAACAACTTCATAGCTAACATAGCCAGTAATATACAGTATGGTGCTTGTTTTCTATTTCAGATGATGAACCACCTTGTAAAAAGAAGAAAATGTCAGCGCTGGACGAGCTGTTGGGAGAAGACTTTGAAGTGAGGATGGCAACTAGATCTGTGAGGGACCAGGCCAGTGAAGACGTCAAGAGGTAAAGAGAGCATTTTTTATATTAATCCGTGCCCACCTGCTCACACAAACTCATGTTTGTGCTGCTGTTGTTAGGTGTACTGTTCTTGCATTATGTTTTGTATTATTAAGTTCAAGTTCAAGTGTTTATTTGTCATATGCAGGTTAACACAGGGTTAACTTAGTACAATGAAATGCTCAGGATGAGAAAAAACGATTTTGACTGGCTAAAAAACAAACAACAAGCAAACAGGAAATACTAAAGCATGCAATAAGGGTACAAAATAAACTACCAAAAAGTGAAACAGTAATTATAATATTTACTAAGTTTCTGAAGAGAAAAATAGTAAACAACATGGTAGAATTTTAACGGTGAAGCAGGATGAATTTGTGTGAATAACTATTTCAAGGTAGTAATGAAATATAAGCTAAAATGCACATGATCTATATTGCACATAACTACCAAACTACAGGTTGTGTGACAGGTTATTGCACAGCGGGTTATTGCACACACAGGAGCTTTGTGCTTACGGTAGCTTATTCCTGGGTTGTTGTTTTTTTCGTAGTGATTTTTATTTTATTACATGCTGCTGTAACCATTTGTGCCTTTTATATTTTTTCTGTATTTTCTGTAGGAAATTTTCTTTTAGCTGGTCTTTTTAGGTCCATGTTTAAAAATAAACACATTTAACATGTGATTATTTTGTTTGGCTTTTTACTTTATTTTTACCAGTGCTTTACAGCACCCTTTTAGATATGATATATGTGGACTTTTACAAATTTAAAAATGCTCTAAGAATGTCACATTGATAGAAATGGTCCTTTTTCTTTCATAATGAAATATTTGTCTACCGGTACATCAACAAATGTTAAAACGTAGAATTATTTGAAGTTTAATCGAATCGAACCGAATCGAACCAAATCGCTTTTACACTGCATCAAATCGAATCGAATCATTCCGTTTTTAAAATAAATCGGTTTTGAATCGAATCGTAACCTTTGTATCTAGATGTGAATCGAATCGTCTGTCCCACAGAGATGTACAACCCTAATTACCACACAACACAAAGATTTTAACACTGGACTCTGTGTCATCAAACGGGTTATTCACTAAACTCTCGGTCATGTGCTCATTCAGTTTGCACTACTTCTCATATTTGCACTAATGTTTGTATTACATTACTGCCTATAGTCATACTACTGTTTACATTTATTAATACTGTTTACATTTATTACTACTGTTTACATTTATTACTACTGTTTACATTTACACTACTTTTATATCTACACTACTGCTGATACATATACAGTATTCTCTGACTAGCCTTATTTAAGGATGCCCAATGTGCCTTACTGCATATGCCACTTTGCCTCTATACCAACATCAACTACCTCATACATATACTGTGTACATTAACTCATATGCTGCTTTGCCACTCTTTGCAAATGTCAATGCTAGAACCTTCAGTTTATTTTATAGATATACTTTTTATACTACTATGCAAAAACTCAGGACAGTATTACACTTTTATTATTTCATTTTATGCTTATGTTCATTAAATGTTTAGTGTTTTAGTGTTGGTGTAAATTTTCATACTTTTATACTACTATGCAAAAACTCAGGACAGTGTTACACTTTTACTATTTTATGCTTATGTTTATTAAATGTTTCAGTGTTTTAGTGTTTAAATGGTTACTGTTGCACCGAGGGACTGAGAGAAATGCAATTTCAATCCTGTGTATGTCCTGTACATATTGCAGTTCTGACAATTTTTTTGACTTTGACTTTTGACTTTGACTAATTTTGTTCCACCTCATCTAACACATGGAATGGAAATGACATTAAAGTTGACTTGAACTTGAACTAAAGTTTTTATACTTTTATGCATACAGGTACTGTTAAAAAATAAAAAAAATAAAAAAAAAACTTTAGATTATGTGCCACAAACACATGAGGAAATAACCAACAATTAAAGTGTAATATATGTTTTTGTGTTTACGATGCACACATCTGATTAAATTATTTTGCAACCTTATGGTTTATTGATTATTATTTTTCTTGATTACATTTGAAGAGAAATACAGGGTACTGTATACTGTAAATACTTGTGTGTTTTTCCAAAGGCTTTGAAGGATAAATGAAGTTTGATAATGGGGCTGTATTTTCTTAACGTGCACCACTTCTGGATGATGTTTTATGACCTGAATGCAGGTTTTCAAACAATCTCTGCACGCCAGTTTGACACTTGAATCTAGAGGTAATTATTTTTACCTTCAACCTTCAGATCACTGATATTGATGATCTATTGATGGTTTACTGCTAGTTGGCTGACACACAGAATGTTTGCAGCTGCAGCTCCGAATTGACTGAATCAGCTGTTAACAGATTCAACTCTCAATGTTTATAAGGCACATGCTAAAATATATATGGATTTGTTGACTTTGAGAGTTGAAAGGTTTTTGTTTTGCTTTGTTAATGATTTTTGACTGTTTTTAGATATTTATTCTTTTATTTTTATTATACTGTAAATGTTGTTTTATATCACTTATTCTAATTTATTCAGATTTACTGTATATCACTTTGGTTATTTGTTTGAAATACGCTTAATAAGATAACTTTTTCTCTTTCTGGATGAATTTTGGATATTTGGTATTGAGATCTGTTGTTTAAATTGTAGTTTAATTCAATCATTTCAATATTTAAGGTACCAACTAAGTCAGGCCCTCAATTTAATCAAAGCACACTTGTATAAAATGTTTAAATAATCTTAAATCAATAATTGCTCCAGCAGTCAGAGACAAAATCTTTGAAATGTTTTTTTATTAAAAGGCAAAAATACAATATTCTTGTTTAAATTTTACATTGTATCTAATTTCAATATCAAAATAATGTGAAAACTACAAGACAAGTTGCTTTAAAATCACAGTAAAAGCACAAAGTTGTAAATGTGTGCCCCTGTAGGTGCTTTCATGACATTGGTGCACTTCCTGTTGTGGATTTGAGAATTACGTGGTTTTATTCATCTGTGTCTAATAAACACAATAAATAAAACTTCTGACAACGATCCAAAACTGTTGCGTGTTAACCAAAAGTTGATTTACTATAAATAGGAGAAGAAGCTCCATAACTGAGTCAGAACTTGTTTCTGAACATGTTCTGCTGTCTGATCATTGCGTTGGAGGGTTTGAGGTTTTATTAAGCAGCTTGTGCAACATTATTCTTTCTACAGTCAGCTTCAGGGCCTCCAGAGCGTCCCGCAGCACTGAGTCAGCCCTCTTGTTCAGTTTCTTTGAGCTGCTGGCTCTGATGCTGCTGCTCCGTCGCTGACAGACTTCTGGAAGATGTGCTGCGTTTCTTCTCATGAGCAGCCTCAGCGGAGCGTTTCCAGTCAATGTAGGTGTCCAGATGAACACTCGTCTATATGCAGTGTTCAGTTCTACGGTTATCTGCTTTATCTTGTTCAAATTCAACACAAGGTGATTGCTTTCACAAATTGACACAACAGTTCTTCAACTCTAACCTTGTAGTCCTACAACACCCCAAGGTGTAAAGTCATTTCATCAGCCGGAGTCTGGGAAAAAGAGGTGGTATCAAAAACCGCAGCAACAATGAGGCTGCTGCAGCTTCACTGGATTTCCAAACCTAAACCAAATGTTGCATTGGAAATAAAAATATATATTTTTTAAAGTTGAAACTTGGCAATTTGATTTTGATGGAAGAACATTTCACAAGAATTCTTGGAATAGCTTCATTAAAGTTTTTGAGTATTGCAAACAAGAATAAAGGAACAGTCCACCTGTAAACTGGTTAAACTAAATCACAAAGAGAAATCGTTAGCACTTTCTTGAAACAACTCTTTCATGAAGGATTTATAAATGCTTCATGAACAGGTTATTCATGAGTTTGTAAACCCATTTTAAAAGCACTTACAAAACACAGTTCATACACTGAGGAGGTCACACGATTTGTCACGAGCAAATGCTGTATTTATTCATTCAAAAAACTTATTTGTTTTCTCGGCTTACTTTTTAAATTAAATTACTTTTTTTTGCCAAAACAAATATATGCTTATACAAAAGATGTTTACCGATTAAAAAAAGGTTTGCCATTAAAATCAAGATCACATATTTGAGGCAACACTGTTNTTTTTATTTTTTTTTTTTTTTTTTTTTCCATTTATAGATGGCCTCCCTTCACACCTTATAGCCATCCTCTCACTCCAATATGTATTTTTTTTTTTTTTTTTAATAGAGAGAAAGAAAGAAAAGAGAAAGTGAGACAACAAAACAACAATTGTCCACAGAAAGAGCACAAGGCAAACACACCAAACCTCCGTCCACAATCCTGCAAAGCACATGACAGAACACAACAACGAAACATACAAGCATAAAGACTGATAATATTCATGACCTTGCAATAGATTTCTATAAATACACATACCCATACCTACAAATATATATACAATATACATACATATATATTTATATTCATTTATATACCCATCTACATACATCTACTATACATCCCTGTATCCATTTGTGTGTGGTTGTGAGCATGCATAAGTGAATAAGGTTCCTCCAATAGAACATTTAGTAGCGACTGTGAAGCATCAGAGACCCGTCCCCCCAAAGCCCGAGACAGACGAAGGGGCGATCAAAGCCCAAGACCCCAGGAAGGACCCCGAGCCCAGAGTCCCCAGGACCACCCGAACAGGACGAGCCACTCGTCCACTCCCCAGATCCGACCAAGTGGAAGAACCGGACGAACCCCACCAGGGACCACACACGATGACCCCCCGGGGTCAACAGCGACAATACACAGGCCCCCGCCGGCAATGTAAACCCATTTTAAAAGCACTTACAAAACACAGTTCATACACTGAGGAGGTCACACGATTTGTCACGAGCAAATGCTGTATTTATTCATTCAAAAAACTTATTTGTTTTCTCGGCTTACTTTTTAAATTAAATTACTTTTTTTTGCCAAAACAAATATATGCTTATACAAAAGATGTTTACCGATTAAAAAAAGGTTTGCCATTAAAATCAAGATCACATATTTGAGGCAACACTGTTAACATTACAACAGAGTGCATTCATCAAAGATGCTAAACTTTAGCATTTGTCTTAAAAAACTTTGAGATGATTAAAAATCTTAAACTAATGCGTTTAAAGCTTCAGTATGTAGCTTTTTTTATAAACGTATTTCTTCACTCTGTCACTACCTCCTGACAGACTGATGTTAGCCAGGTAATCTCTGAAAAAAAATAAAAAAAATATTGTCCCCTTGCTTCTCCAGGTGGTAAATAAGCATTTCTAAAAAGAAAAGGTGACCCGCCATTTTCCAGCCAATAAAAACAGAGTTTGTAACCAGCCAATAAAAACAGAGCTTGAATTTGAATCAGCCAATAAAAACAGAGCTTGAATTTGAATTTCAACAGACCATGGGAGAGCAGAGCCATATATGGCTCTGAGGGGGAGGGATCAGAATGCTTTGCCTGTTGAAATTTTTTCTAAGTGCTGCAGTTCTACAGAAACTGCAGACTGAACTTTTAAAGAACTTAAGCGTTGCAACTCCATTTAGGACAACACAAAAATATACTTTACATACAAAAGAACACATTGATACAACAGTGGTTGCTGAATTAACCAAAGTTTGACAGCTTTCTTGAAGAAGTTAAAGTTTGCCATAAACTTCAAGTGTTCCAGTCCAGATTTGTTCCTCTGAAATGAAAGAACATTCATTTTAAAGGATTGTCCCATTTTCAACCACGCTCACCACTCAAAGAAAAGTGTTGATTTTAGCTGAAGGTTCTTGGAAAAGCTTCACTTGTACATCTGCACCAAATAACTGACACTTGCAGTTAGCAAAATTTAGCAGCTGATGCGGTTTCCCTTTGGAGCTGGTGAAGAATTTGATACCACGAATGGAGCTGAAGAATGCTTTGAATACATACATTTTCCAGGCAGAGAGAAAATTTCTTCAAATGAATTTCTTTATTACAGCACTACAGCTGATTCCTGATAATGCACTTTTTTTTTGCTGCACCACTTTGTAAGATGCAAATTTTAGTAGATATATGCTACTTTAATAAAGTTGCATCTAAAAAACATGCAATTAATCCAGAAACAGCCAACAAAACATTTTACCTGACAGTGTTCTGTTAGCTCCCCATTGGTGCTGTTTGTGTATTTTTGCTCTTCTTGACAGAGTATAAAAAAATCATTTGTTCTAGATGTTTCTTTGTGAGGAACACTCGTTCCAGCTGCTTCCTATTTTGGGCTTTCAAAGCAAAGAAGCTGCGGAAGAGCAGGCTTTTACATTCCTTCAGAAGCTTTTTGTGGAGGCAGCTACGGGTTTCATATTCAAAACATGTAGAAAAAAAAGAGAACTTGTCTCATCTCTTTTTTTCAAAGCTTTGTGTACTTTCGTATGCGTACGTCTTAGTCACGGAATAGCTGCAAACATATCACATTTACGGTATACAGTCACATTGCTCAGCAAACCGTTATAAAAATGATCCACGCTGACCGACAAAACAAAACGAAAAACATAATAGTTGTAGTATTAAGTAATAATGGAGGGAAAACCACTAGAAACAGATTTCCCATTTTCTGATCCCTCCTAACGCACGTGAAACTATTTTAGTGTACTTAAATGCAACACATCATTCTAAATCCAACAGGGCTGTCAACGGCATCAGTTATCTGGCAGAAAACAAAACTTGTCTTAAGCTCACTGAGCTAAAGCCTGAACATGACATATGATTACAATGCTCAGGTGCATTAAGATATTAATAATCATTTGAGCCTTAGCGTTTCCATTTACTGCCACATTAATTTACACACCTGTATAATGGTTAGGTAGGCGGCAGGTGTCACTGTGTGAATGTCAACATGCTGGATTTCCCAACAAAACAGTAACAAATGACAGAAACAAGGTAATATTTATTACTCACTGAATTAACCCATTCCAGTGTTTAAGCTCATTATAATAAAAAAACAAGACTTCCCTTCTTCATTTTCTTTTCAACAATAAATGTAACTTTGTCCGTGGTTCTGCTTGGAGGCTGTCCCCATGGTTCTAAAATGTATGGTCTAGAGACAGTGGCATTGACAAAAAGACAGGAGAAAGAAATGGAAGTGGCTGAAATGAAGAAGAGGTTCTCCTTAGGAGAGACAAGGATGGATAAGATTAAGAATGAGGCGGCCGTGGTGTAGTGGTAATGGCAGTCGACCCCTGATCGGAAGGTTGGAGGTTCGAATCCCGCATCCGCCCACCATGTCGTTGTGTCCCTGGGCAAGACACTTAACCCCGAGTTGCTCCGGGTAGGTCTGGATGGCGCCTTGCAAGGCAGGCTACCACTACCGGTGTATGAATGTCTGAATGAATGGGTGGCTGGCTGGTATTGTAAAGCGCTTTGGGGCTCCTCACAGGGGGCTGGAAAGCGCTATATAAATAAGCTCCATTTACCATTTACCATGAGATCATCAGAGGTACAGCACAGGTTGAACAACTGGGAGATAAAGTTAGGGAGGCCAGACTGCATGGTTTGGACATGTCCAGAGGAGGGACAGTGAGTATATTGGTAGAAGGATGTTAGAAATGCAGCTGCCAGGAAAAAGACAAAGAGGAAGGCCAAAGAGTAGATATATGGATGCAGTTAGAGAGGACATGAAGGTAGTTGGAGTGAGGACAGAGGATGCAGAGGACAGAGGCTGTGTCTCAATTCAGGGCCTCATGAGGACCCAGCCTAGCTGGGCCGAGTAGGCCACGCACTCACAAGGCCGGGTGGGCTGAGCGAAACTGCTGAAATGGGACGGTCTAGCCTTCAGGTTTTTTTTTGGGGGGGGTGGGAAGTGTGCGCGCTTGGTGTGTGTGTGTGTGGAAAGAGAAGGGACTCCGTTAAAAAAAGATTTGTTAGCTGAATATATATATATATTAGTGTTTCTAAGTTTACTGTTTGAAAATAACTGATTACAAATCAGCTTATTTTACACGTGCGTTGCAAGGATTTTCTGAGAGGGGATCTGTTAAAAGTCAAAGTGGACCTACAAACGGCAAGCTGCCCAGTAGGTCACACTGCATTAAGCATTGGGTTCGCACACAGATCCTTTTCTCAACAGCTGGTTCGAATCTCACTCGGTGCGGTTAAAACTTATTTTACGTTTGTTTTTATTGGATAAAAATATGTGGACTGAGATTTAAGAAAAGGAGTTTGTGAAACTCCTTTTTTTTATCTAATAAAAGACAAACGTAAAATAAGTTTTAATCATACCGAGTGAGATTCGAACCAGCTTTTGAGAGAAGTATCTGCGCGCCAACCCAATGCTTAATGCAGTGACCTACTGGGCAGCTTGCTTTTTGTAGGTCCACTCTGAGTTTTAACAAATCGCCCCTCAGAATGTCCTTGCTACGCACGTGTAAAATAAGCTGATTTGTTATCAGTTATTAACAAACATTAAACTCAGAAACACTAATATATACAAATATTTTTTTTGTCGTTTCTGTAGTTAAATTTTAATGAGTTAGAACGAGCTGATGACTCAACAACACGCAGCAGTCCCGCCCCTGCACGCAGAAAGTCCCACCCCCCCGCAAAATCTCTGCTGGCGCTATGAATTCTGGGATAGCCTCCGTCTTGAAGGATTCACGGATGCATCCTCAGATTTCGACAGGAAGTAGGCCGCATTCCTCGGCCGCATGAGGAGGAGTCTTCGAATTGGGACAGTCCTCCGCGCGGGGCAATGACGTATGCGGCCGACAAATGCGCACTCATGAGGATGCAGCCCCTGAATTGAGACACAAACCGTGTTTCCATCCATTTTCATTTCGAATTTTGAGCTAATTTTTGAAATCTCGCAAATATGTAAATGCAAATTAATGCGAAGCAGAAGTGTTTCCATCAACTGGCTTGAATCGCATCTACCAGGCCACGCACAGCGTCATTACGTCAGACGTCAGCGTTACGCATGTCTACAGTAAACAGGAAGTAGCGGTTGAAAACAGAACCCGGCCACATATCTCGTCAAAATGGAGAGAATATTTCAGGTACGTGTTGCTATCGGGCAAGTTGTATTTATTCTGTCATGCCAACTAGTTTTAGCGATGTTACATGTTGTCCGGAGCGGAAACAGCTGAACGTCACGTGACGTGAATGTTCGCTACGGCAGAACTGAGTCGGCAAATCTGTTTCCATCTGTCGTTTTGCGCAGTAAAATTAAAAAAAAGTAAATTCGGATTTTGCCGTTTCCATTAAGCTTTTCTGCTGCAATACTTCAAAATGCGCATCTAGAAACATTGATGGAAACACGGCTACAGCCACTGTGAGGTGGAGGAGGATGACTCTCGCTGTGGCGACCCCTGAAGAGGGAAGAGCCGAAAGAAGAAGAATTACACAGATATATTTGCCCTCATTCACGAACCGTTCGTACGCACAGATTTGTTCTTAAACTGTGCGTACGAGTGATTTAGGATCATTTGCGGCATTCAACAATGTTTTCGTATCCTACGATTTTTTTCAGATACGAACAAAATTTACGAGTGGTCCGGAGCTGTCGTATATTTTAGGAGCGTCAGTCTGCTGTCATCCAGACGGATCTTCTCCACGAATAACTTCATATTTCGTTATTTAGAAAATATTTTGGGTTTAAAAATATCACGCACCATAATTATTCTTGACAATAGGTTATTCTGTTTGAATTAGAATTATAATTTTAAGTTTAATTTGTCTGGTGTGTCGCGCAGGCTTCAGTGAGTCGTGCGCTCCCCTTGGTCATCAAAGCCGCTCCTCATATTAACACCCAGGTACATAAAATTCCCATACACCGCCGCAGAACAAGTACGAATTAAGACTGATTTTCATGCTATTGCTGGACTGCCAAACACCATCGGAGCAATAGATTATTATATCTGATTCGAAATATAACCTGCAGAATGTGGTTGCGCGCTGACCAGGAGGAGCGCGCATTTGTGCTGCAAAACATGTTGGCACGCGTCTTGCAGCGTGGCATTTATTGTCCATCCATCTCAGACTATTCCTTGACCACCTCCTGTCCGTGCTGCGGCGAGACGTTTGTTTGAAGCCATTTTCAGATCAAACCATTTATTCTTGATTTCTGATACTGTACGACCCACGGGAGACAAAACATATGCACTACAATATTAATATGAAGTTAACTGTAGTTTCGAGACATTTTAAAATGCTTCTGTTCAAAAACACATCCGACACTTGCGGGGGGTGGGGGGTAGCGGTGCGCCACAGCTCTTCTGAATAAGTGAAACTATAATGTAACACAGTTGTTTACACTAAAATTAAAAATATTTGACCATCCGACACTTGCGGGGGGTGGGGGGTAGCGGTGCGCCACAGCTCTTCTGAATAAGTGAAACTATAACACAGTTGTTTACACTAACATTAAAAATATTTGACCATCCGACACCTGCGGGGGGGGTGGCGGGGTGGCGGTGCGCCACAGCGCGACTGAGAGCAGATCTCCGAACGCGTGAAGTTCCTCCTTTTACTTCTTGAGTTTGAATGAATGGACACTTCCTGCTGTCAAAAGGCAGGAAACGTGGCCTTATATGGTGTTTTGAGGGGTGGGAATTATGTAAATGACCTCTCCGCGAGCACGCGCAGGTTGATAGAACAGGTGGGATTCATTAAATTTACGCAGCCATTTACACACTTTTCTTGAGGATAGAAGACTTTGTTGAATCTGACGTGGCATGTTCGTACGAACGCTTCGTACGAACAAAAGTAGGAGAAATTTAGGATAAAAATATGAACATTTTCGTGAATGAGGGCCAATGTTTCTAAGTAACAAAAGGAATGTTTACAAAATGTCCTACTGTTTAAACAATTTTCTTTTTT
>JBBPBX010036843.1:0-10672 GCA_038048925.1 Garcialebias charrua | reverse complement strand
AAAGCTAAAAGAACAATTTTTTTAATCTCAAATATCTCATAAAGCTAGTAACTTGTAAATGTCCATACAATGATTACATTCTGTAAGTTTGATAAAAATATGTCCTGTGGTTCTTGACTTATCTTGCTAACAAACACAGAGCTAACAGAAGTTACCTCCAGAGCAGGAGGCCGGGCAGCGACAGAGTCAGTCCGAGCAGAGGAGGCTTTTTTCGGAAACATGAGCTGGAAACGGTCTGTGGACTCTCTGGAAGTGTCCCCTAGCGGACAAAAGTGGTACTGTACCATTTTTTGCCAAAATGAAAAACGGTCATATCTGAGCCAAAAATTGGTCTAAAAATATGCAAAAAAATCCATAAATAGGTATCACCTCTCTATAGGTCGCAGGGCATGCAAATTAGGCAAAAAGCCGTAACCTATAGTCCGGAAAATATGGTAATTGCTAAAGGCTGCTATACTTTCTGAGAAGTGAAGACATTTGCTCTCACTAATGTAGTTGGGTGACAAAAATTCAGTGGTGGAGAAAGTACTCAAACACTGTACTTAAGTAAAAGTACAAATAAACAGACAAAAATGTACTCTAGTAAAAGTAGAAGTACCACATTAATGTTTTTACTTAAGTAAAAGTAACTAAGTACTTGCTTTTAAAAATACTTAAAGTATTAAAGTAAAAGTACTTACTGAATGTATTACCTAATGCAATGGTCTACAGTATCACTACCGTATGTACCCTGTATACGTTAAAAGTGTTGTTCCAGTTTAATATACAATGCTGGAGATAATGCATGTTTTTATTGTGTGACACAGTTCACACTTGGACTTGTGATTCTGTGCATCATAATTTCAGAGATGACATGCAGAGTTGAATGTTATTAATTAAAATAAGCAAGAGGAATGATTTTACCTTTGAACGTTTTTATTTAACACAAAGTAAAACCAATGTGTCATTTTAACTGCAGTAAAAACATTCAGTAAAAAGTTGTCTGCCTGAAAAAAGGAGCATCAGACCTAACAAAGGAACAGGCTCTAATCATTTCAACTCCAGTTTGTCATCAACTAACTCCAGTTAAAATACAGTAGTCAACCTTGTAATGGGTCAATAGTAAACAATATTTTAACTTCCTGACACCATTTTCAAAACTTGGACCAGAGTGTTGAGCCATTTGGAGAAATCTCTTGTCTACTAACATCATGAACATACACATTTTAATATTGCAGCAAGAATTTCTTGTTCAAGTTCAGAAGAAGTTGGTTTTCAAAGTTTTTTTAGTCCAGTTTAGGGAGAGAAAATATGTCCTGCTGTACTGAACAGTCTTTCAATAGTCTTTCAATAATCTTTGACATGGGTGGTGTGTATCTTCTGGCTGACTCTCCACGGTGGAATCCATTGTGGGTGTGTTGGCGATTCTGTGGGTGAACCCAGCTCAGTGAGTGACGTATACACTAGAACATTCATTATTGGTACAGCTCTTCTTGAAGGCAGGTCTAAGGTTACCTGCCCACTTTGCAGTGATTCAATGGACCAACTCCCCTCTCACCTTTGGTTACTTTCAAACTAACAAACCAATCAAAAATTGCAACGTGAATGTAACTTGTAACTCAACACATTATAGACATGTAGTGTAGTAGAAAGTACAGATACTTAATGTAAAATGTAGTGGAGTAAAAGTAAAAGTACCCACATTTAACTCTACTTAAGTAAAGTACAGATACATGAAAAATGTACTTAAGTACAGTAACAAAGTACTTGTACTTAGTTACATCCCACCACTGCAAAAATTACATAATTCTGTTACTTCAAGAGGTCCAAGAACCCATTCTGTGCAAAAGGTCTAAAGCAGGGGTGTCAAACTCACTTACAAAAGGAGGCCGAAATCAAAACCTTTTTCAAACTAAGGGCCAAAACAGGTCTCTCTTGTAAATGAGTCCTCATGGCTCAATGGGATTAACCTGCCTAAATAAAGGTTGAATGAATGAAAATTTTCAGAATCTAGATTAACTCCCTTTGCCCTCCCTCCCACTTGTACTGCCTTAACACAAAAAACTTTCACACATTATCACACAACACAAATATTTTTAAAACTGGACTCTGTGTCATCAAACGGGTTATTCACTCAACTCACGGTCATGTGCTCATTCAGTTTGCACTACTTCTCATATTTGCACTAATGTTTGTATTACATTACTGTCTATAGTCATACTACTGTTTACATTTACATTTACACTACTGTTTACATTTACTGTTTACATTTACTACTGTTTACATTTATTACTACTGTTTACATTTATTACTACTGTTTACATTTATTACTACTGTTTACATTTACACTACTTTTTATATCTACACTACTGCTGATATATATATTATTTTACTAGCCTTATTGCATATGCCACTTTACCTCTATACCAATATCAACTACCTCATACATATACTGTGTACATAAACTTCATATGCTGCTTTGTCACTCTATTACAAATGTCAATGTCAGAACCTTCATTTTATTTTTATAGATACTGTATACTTTTTATACTTTTATACTACTATGCAAAACTCAGGACAGTATTACACTTTTATTATTTCATTTTATGCTTATGTTTATTAAATGTTTTAGTGTTTTAGTGTTTAGATGGTCACTGTTGCACCGAGGGACTGAGAGAAATGCAATTTCAATCCTGTGTATGTCCTGTACATATTGCAGTTTTGACAATACAGTTGACTTTGAACTCGACTTAAATACTCGACATCTTTTCTTGGTTGCAGGTTCCTTAACAAGAGTTTGATTGGTCTCATTTAACGTTCACTGCTGCGCAGAGGTGTAGTCTACATTTTTGTAGTGGGTATACCACAGTAAACTTAGTTTTACGTTGGACACCGCTGAATCCACGGAGCGCGAATGTCCAATGTCCAACACAAAACTAACTTTACTACAGTCAGTCCGTATGCTGTGCTTAGAAACCAAAGTACACTGGTTAGTGCAATGTAATAGTCAATTTATTTTGAGTTTTAAGCATATTGAACATTTCCAAATTTCTCTGATGCTTATATTTGAATAAATGAACAACAAGCTTTGTACAACAGCTGGCTTTGTATTAAAACATGTTATATAATTTATAAAACAGTATCAAAGCAAAACATGTTCAAGTATTAAGTAGTAAGTAGAATTATACAATAATTTACTGGATGTAATAAACAAGCTATACCAAAAGATTGTTACGGAAGTGTTTAACTGCTATTTAACATATGACATGTGTCTAATGATATGTCATGTACCGGTATCATTGGGCACTTTTAAGTGGGTATACTGAAATTCTTCAGCTTTTCTAGTACTTTGTAGGTATACTGCGTATACACGCATATCACAAAGACTACACCACTGCTGCTACACTTTTGACATCATACCGGTAATCAAAGATTACCAAAAAAATTAAAGAGATAAAAGTATTTTACGTGTGAGCATGTTTAAGCAGAAAAGCAGGTGAACCACAACTACGGCTCTTGGGTTGTGCTGATCAGGAGAACGCGCACCTCATCTGGGCAGCGTAGTGACAAGTTCCATCGTTATGAATTGGTCTGTTGGAAATGGTGGCGGTATATCTTTCTGACAAATTTGCAAATAGCAAATTAACTTTTCTGTCTCAGTCAATGATCAAAGTCAAAGTCAACTTTATTGTCAGAACTGCAAAATGTACAGGACATACACAGGATTGAAATTGCGTTTCTCTCAGTCCCTCAGTGCAACAGTAACCATTTGAACACTAAAACACTTAAACATTTAATAAACATAAGCATAAAATAGTAAAAGTGTAACACTGTCCTGAGTTTTTGCATAGTAGTATAAAAGTATGAAAGTATAAAAGTATGATGGTTGCTGTTTAAGAGAAGCAATATCTACCGCATACAGGGATGAAAGAGTGGGGACCCTGGTGGAAGGGGCTTTGCAGGAGTTGTGCACTGCCGTGTCTCTTTGAGTATTAAATGTCCAAGTGAAAAAGAACGTCTCACAGTTAGGAAGAATAGACTTCTCAATGTCTTGTGGAATATAAACCTGTCCTAATCATGAGCTAGTTGCATTTTGAGCCACTAATGCACAAATTTAGCCATGAAGGCTAGCATTGGACTCTATTTTTCACATGAACACAAGCACCTAGTATACAAAATAGAAACAAAACAAAATTATTTCAGCAGGGCCGAGCGCAATTCATGGCATCGGCGCCCGCTGTCTCTCAATTATTTGGCAAGAAATAAGCTCGAAGTAAAATGTGAGGGGTAGATTTACGCAGCCTACCGTAATACTATTACCACTCTTTTCATTATGGTAGCTTCTACCAACTACCTCATACATATACTGTGTACATTAACCTCATATGCTGCTTTGTCACTCTTTACAAATGTCAAATGCCAGAACCTTCATTTATTTTATAGATATACTTTTTATACTTTATACTTCGGGACAGTATTACACTCTATTTCATTTTTGCTGTTGGTGAAACTTTTTATACTTTTATACTACTATGGAAAACTACTATGAAAAAACTCAGGACAGTATTACACTCTATTTCATTTTATGATTATGTTTATTAAATGTTGGTGTTTTGGTGTTGGTGAAACTTTTTATACTTTTTTTACTACTATGAAAAACTACTATGCAAAAAACTCAGGACAGTACTAAACTTTTATTATTTCATTTTATGCTTGTTTATTAATTGTTTAGTGTTTAAATGGTTACTGTTGCACCGAGGGACTGAGAGAGAAATGCAATTTCAATCCTGTGTATGTCCTGTACATATTGCAGTTCTGACAATAAAGTTGACTTTGACTTTGACTTTTGACTTCTGATGATCAGTGCTACATTAGCTGCTGGGTAGCCAACTTTTAAAGTCTAAGTAAACTTAAACTTAAACTCTGCAACACAAACATTTTTAATGGTGCTTTTATGCTTTCTATTGTCTCTCATCACAACGCAAAGAAGGGTTATTGGAAAAACCCTCCATCCATCTGTCGATCCATGCATGTTGTGAGCATGATAACTTGAAAAAGAAGTGAGGTACAGTACTGACTTCCATTTTGGTGTGTGGCTACATCTAGACACAAGAAAGGTTCATGTCAAAAATTGGGTTGCCATGTCAAATCCGTAGTGGCTGCCGTCTTATAGATATATGCAAAGAGACCACCCCATCATTTGACAATATTTTGCTTTCTAGTTTTTACATTACTGAAAAGTATAATTTCTTCAAACGACTGGGGTGGCAGAAGATCAATCTATGGTGGCCAAGGCCACCATTGACCACCCCTGGCTCCAACCATTGGTGGACCACAGGTGGTGGATAAAATTACTCCATCCACTTGCCAGGATCCATCACTCTGTCCTGCTTTGGACAATAAAAAATAAAAACAAAACTGCCCCTGTTCTTCTACACAGTGTATATCATATCCACTTGAATATCTTGCACAAAAAACACCTGCATTCCCTGTTCAGTTGCAGTCCAGAAAAACACTTATATTGAAAACTACAAACATTCACAATGTAAAGTAATAATAATAATAATAATAATAATAATAATAAATAGATAAATAAATAACAATAATATTACTCCATCTTTTGGACTCAACAATTTAGAACAATGGTTTTCAAATATTTCAGCTTCTGATGCACAAAAAATAAAAATAAGAAACAGCAGCAGAAACATTTGACATCATCTATTGTTGGTTAAAGTGTACAAAATTTCTAATAAGTCAAAATACCAAGAAAGTACCACAGCCATACAGTTGTTAAATCCCTTTATATGACTGCTTCTTTTATATTTTTTTCAAGAAATTTGACTACAATTAGCCTCCATTTTAAAGTTCTATTTATTTTTAGGAATTTAATCTGAAAACCTTTCACCCACAGTGTGCTGTTGACCCTAACTTTGGGAATCATTATTTGGAGAATAAGAACAGGCGGGAAATCTAAAACAATGTTACATAAAGCTTATTTCCCAGCAGACATTTAAAGTTGAAAGAGTAGAGACAGTGTTTGTGTAATTGAGGGTTGCATCTCACTTTTGTGTCTTTCATGTAATTGCATATGAGAACCTCTATGTTAATTCACTTGTGCCTATCATGCTCTGTCAAGTTAAATTGTCCAGCATGTAATAAGTCCAGCAGAATTATGTGGTAAAAGTTGCTCAACCCCAAATTATTTTTATTATTTCCAAAATGCACCATCTCAAAACCTTACAATCCCTAATTTAAGCACTTAGAACAATTGTTTAGCTTATTTGTGTCTTATTTACTGTAACATGAACTAGCCTTTTCTCCTTTTTTTTTTTGAAATTGTGGTCTGGGTAGAGTTTATATAATTTAATAACAGTTACTGAACCCATTAAATGGAGTTCAAGTGAACACTGCAAAGGTCTGCACAGGTAATTTCATAGCAAAGAGCCAATTCACAAACGGACAATATTTGCCCCGATGCTTTGTTAGAGCTAGAATCTTAGAAATTATTTTGTATTCTAACGACTATGTACATACAAGAGTAAATGTATGACATTCATGTAGATGAGAATACCATGAGTGTTAATCCTAGTTTTTTTTCACATTTGTGTCTGCTGCACTGCAAGGCAAAGGCAGTTGCTCCACACACACAGCACTATCTGTTTGTTGAACTGTGATACTGTTGAATGACTGGAGGCTGTCCTGCTGGGAAGAACCATGAAACAACAAAATAGTCCAGGCACTGCTTTTTGCCTGCCAGGCAGCCTGGATCTAATAACAAGGTTGCACACTTCAGTGCCTTAACCCTGGCAGCAGCAGGCTGAAGTTGCTGGAGGCTACTTTTGTCTGTCAGCGCAAACTTCGAGGGATCGAGGTTAAACTAAGCTCAATATGCATGCAGAATATTTTACCTGGCTGGGGGTTGAGCATGACACTGCTTAAGATTTTTTTTTAATTAAAGACATTGTTTAGACAATTTACTACACCACTAAGCCTTTTATATTTCTATCAACAAGCTACTAACAGGTTAATTGACTGCAGTTAATCAATTAGCTCTGAAAGTGTTAGCAGGATCAATATTTGTGATACAACAAACAACGGAGAGAGTGTGAGGAATAAGTAGACCTAAAACAAAAGAGGCCACACTTACTTTGCATGATTGGATTGATTAGCTCAGTATTATTCATAACTGATATCAAACTGTGCTGATTTCAGCTATCAAGTTGGATGCTGTTTCACCCCCTTATGACGGTAATTGTCAGCAGCAATTTGTTTCCCCTTGATCCCAGCGTGGGCACTAATTTAGTCTTTAAAGAAAAATAACACTCCTCCCCACCCCACTTGCATGCAATAAAAAAAAAAAGAAGATGACTATGGTGGATCACTGTAAGCTTCTTTTTAAGAAGTACTCTTGTGTTCTGGCTTAGACACAGAGAGAGGGAGCAGAGTGTCTGGAAATGTTTCAAGACTGCATGTGTGTGGTGTTTTAAGGGAACTTGTATTGGTGCACACAATCCCCCAGGGGGGGCTTGAGTGATCTGATTTGTGTTACAGCATCTTCTAAGTCAGTGTTTTTCAACCACTGTGCCTAGGCACACTATTGTGCCGCGAGTGATCGTCAGGTGTGCCTTGGAAATTATCAAAAAAGCCCCTACAACCTCTTTAAATTTAAGACCACATTGTTGTGGTACTGTTCGGGTGTATTTTTGAAGACATGTTAAGTGCAATTTGAAATAAGAAATATAAAATATGCTAAAAATACATTTTTTTGTTTATTTCATTCCTATTCAAGACACTTTGATAAGAATGACTATATCTTTAATATAGGCAGATACAGTGTATCTATGTTTACAATTTTGGTTGGTGATGTGCCTCAGGATTTTTTTCAATGAAAACACTGTGCCTTGGCTCAAAAAAGGTTGAAAAACACTGTTCTAAGTATTGCAGCAAAGCTAGCACACATTTCAGTGTTTCATGTGATTTGACCCTACAGGATTGTGAAATACACTGTTTTCATGGATATAATCCAATGAGTTATAAGCCTTGCTTACAGGGGCTTACAATATGTAGCAACTAACCCAATGAAAGACCATCATTCCTTCTAACAATGCATCACCTGCCACTTTTCATGCCGTTTTTTAAATCTATCTATCTATCTATCTATCTATCTATCTATCTATCTATCTATCTATCTATCTATCTATCTATCTATCTATCTATCTATCTATCTATCTATCTATCTATCTATCTATCTATCTATCTATCTATCTATCTATCTATCTATCTATCTATCTATCTATCTATCTATCTATCTATCTATCTATCTATCTATCTATCTATCTATCTATCTATCTATCTATCTATCTATCTATCTATCTCTATCTATCTATCTATCTATCTATCTATCTATCTATCTATCTATCTATCTATCTATCTATCTATCTATCTATCTATCTATATCTATCTATCTATCTATCTATCTATCTATCTATCTATCTATCTATCTATCTATCTATCTATCTATCTATCTATACATCATTCATTCAACCTTTATTTAGTCAGGTAAATCTTTTGAACCTCATGGGCTCATTTACGAAAGCGACCTGCTAAAACTAAAGAACAATGAACAGCAGTGATAGAATTTCATTAAACAATAAACAAACAAACAATAAACAATAGAAAACAAAAAGAAAGAAAAAAAAAAAAAAGATTTTTTTTTTTTTTTTTAACAAAGTATCAAAAAACTAGCAAAACATTATAAGGTAGACGTATAAAATCAAAGACAGGAACAAATCTGCATTGGTTTTTGCCAGGATTCCAACAGATTCTGAAAACCATTTAGGGAGGTCAGGGCCGAGAGCTTCAGATCTTTTTGTAAGATATTCCATGAAGCAGGAGCAGAGTAGGAGAAGGCCCTTTTTCCAAGTTCAGTCCTCACTGACGGAACACTGCAGGTAATCATGTCCTGAGAGCGCACACTGTAGCTGCACTCACGCAAAGACATGTAGGAGGAGATGTATGAGGGCAGTAGACCAAGAAGTGATTTAAAGATGAAAATGTACCAGTGGAAGAGTCTGCGTGAGGTTAATGATGTCCAGTTAACCAGTGAATACAGGGTGCAGTGGTGGGTACGATAATCACAACCAGTTATGAATCTTAGTGCACCATGATAGACCACATCCAACATCTGCAGGGTGCTTTTAGGAGCATTCATGTAGAGAATGTCACCGTAATCAATGGAGGGAAGGAAAGTCACAGACACAAGGCGTTTCCTGACATTCAGTGATAGACAGGATCTGTTTCTGAAAAAGAAACCCAGTTTAACTTTCAATTTCTTCACTAGGTTTTCCACGTGGAGTTTAAAAGAGAGATGTGAATCGATCAGGATACCCAGATATTTATAGGAATCAACAAACTCAATAGGGACACCATTTGAAGAAAAAATCAGAGGAGGATCTGCTGGAACCGCCTTCCTATTTGAAAAAAACATCCCTTTTGTTTTATCAGCATTTAGGACAAGTTTGAGACGGAACAAATCTGACTGGATGATGTCAAAAGCGGATTGTAGTAACTGGAAAGCCTTAGCTACTGTTTTAGCTCGGCAATAAACAACTGTATCATCAGCATAGAAATGTAAGGATGCATCAGGGATGCAGTGACCTACATTAGCTATGTAGATTGTAAAGAGAGTTGGTCCTAAAACTGAGCCTTGTGGTACACCATTTTTAACTGTTAAATAGCTGGAAGAAGTACCGTTATGTTGAACACATTGCCTCCGATTGGAAAGATAGTTAGAAAACCAACCGATGGTGTGATCAGAGAAACCGATTTCTAAGAGCTTATGACACAGGATGTTATGATCCACAGTGTCAAAAGCTTTGGACAGGTCTAAGAAAAGTGCAGCACAATAGTCCTTAGCATCCAATGCTTCAACAACATCATTCAGAACCTTCAGAGAAGCAGTTGTTGTGCTGTGTTTTTTCCTGAAACCAGATTGATGGAGAGGTAAGATGTTAAATGAGTCCAGATAATTTTTGATCTGAGAGTTTATCAGTTTTTCTTGAACCTTGGCTAAGATGCAGAGTTTAGAGATCGGTCGATAATTGTTCAATGAGGTGGGGTCACCTCCCTTCAGCAAAGGAAGAACAAAGGCTGTTTTCCAAGCATCCGGAATGGTGTTTTGGCTTATGGATAGATTAAAGATGTGGGTCACAGGGACTGTGATGATATGAGCAGCCAGCCTTAAGAAATAAGGTGGAAGTTCATCTGGACCTGCAGATTTTTTAGGATCAAGATCATTTAACAGTTTATTTACCTCACTGACTGAGAATGGAGAAAAAGAGAAGGTGTGATTAACAGATGGTTGGCTTGTAGGAGGGATTTGATTTGTTGAAGTTTGATTATTAGATAAAGTGGCCAATTTTCCGTTTGTAACTGTATCAAATAAAGAACTAGAAGCAACAAAATGTTTATTGAAACAGTTCAGGATCTCGTGCTTATTTGACACAGGAACAGAGTCAACAAGAAATTGTGATGGGAGGTCAGATGATTGGGGGGTGCCTGAGAGAGATTTAATGGTTTTCCAGAATTTTTTAGGATCGTTTAGATTTTTGGAGGTCTGAGATAAGAAGTAGTTACGTTTTGCAGCTTTAATGGCAGTTGTGCATTTATTCCTTAGCTGCCGAAATTTCAACCA
>JBBPBX010036842.1:0-31259 GCA_038048925.1 Garcialebias charrua | reverse complement strand
TTTGGACAAGAGTGTTGTACTTTCATCCCAAATAACACAAGTCCAGATGGTTCATTTACAAGGGCTCTGGATGGTTTGAAATCTCTGTCTGAGGAACTAGCTGAAAGCTCTGGAGTTCAGAACCCTCTGAGTGAGTGGTTCATCTCTACTTTTGGAAGATGGAGAGCTGTTGTCGTCACAGCTGTGATTACAATATTCGCAGTTGTGGTTATGTTAATTTGTTGTGGATGCTGCTGCGTTCCTTGTGTGAGGCATTTCTGCTTGAAGTGCATCAGTAGCGCAGTGGATGATAGGTTTCCTAAGCTGCCTTCCTATCAGATGGCTGTACAGGCAGGAGAGGGCTTCCCCCTTACAGGTGTCTATGAGGAAGAAGATGAAGACGATGAAGATGAGATGGCCTGACTTGGCTAAAGCATAGTTTAGATTCTTTGCTAAGGTTAACACATACCAGAAATGCACACACTGGAGCAGAGTATATGCAATGTTTTGAAGTTGTTAAGAGTTGATAAATCAAATTTGGGGAAATTTAAGGGTTTTTGAGAAAGTATTGAATTTATAAGGTCAAATTAAAGTCCAGTTGTTTTTTATTGAACGCCTTTTTAAAGGTATTGAATTTAACTTCATTATTCTTGCATATACCCTGTTGAGGCGTGATGTTTGATAGGAGGGACAGTCCGCTTCATTTTATTGTTTATTTTTTATTTTTTATTTGTTTTATGGTTTCATTTTTACATTTATTTTCGTTTGTTTTGTTTATTTCTTATTACATTTATTTGTTGTTTTGTTTGTTTTGTTTATTTCTTATTACATTTATTTGATGTTTTATTTTATTCTTTGTTTTTGGTTGATTTCTTTGCTTTTTGTTACATTTATTTTTTAGATTGTTAGTTTTGTATTACGTTTCCAGCATATAAGCTCTGACGGTTACCATATATTTTCTTACGTAGTTTTGTTACCAATTAGTTTTGATGCTTATTTTTATATAAGGGATTTATATTCTGGGTGGGTAACTTAGATGTAATATTGTTGTGGGTGGGAATGTTAGCGATTTCCATTGTGTATCCAGTTTTTAATTGCATACGCACATAGTACATATAGGGTTTTTGTTGACATGATGTTTGTCATGTCAAAAGGGGAATTGAAATATATGTATATCAGTATTACACCTGAAGCACACATATTATGCGTTATGATTTATGTTCACTTAATTCCACCATATAATGTGAAAATATATTCAAGATGGAACCTTTATTTACGGGTTTTATTTCCAATAGGGAAGAGTTTTTCAGTTACACGCCTGCATAATACAACAGACACAACACTGGATGATTGACATACAGAGCTGGTAGTTGATTGGCTGAGAGGCGGATCACTCACAGAGTAGAAAAGTTCTAGGGCGGTTCCAAGGCGGTTCGGTTCCAGGATTGGTCCCACGAGGCGATGACGTCATCTAGAGGTATAAAACCGTGGTCCGCCTTCGAAGATGTGTGTGTGTTGGACTTGTGCTCGGTGAGAGGTCTGTTGGTCGCTGTAAGGTTTATTCTTATAATGTACAATAAACCTGCCTAAAACTTGCACATTCGTTTCAGAGCTTCCCTTCAACTTTTGAACCGCAACACTATAAAAGGGCGTAGACTGCGTATGTGTATTGGTTGATATGTCTTTCAGCGATACAATGACGATGGTTTACGGACGTGTCACACTGCACTTCCGTATTACATTTGCTGCATGCAGAGTACAGGCGAGTTTGGCTTCCTGCGCATTTACCGTAGCTCCATATGTGTAGTTTATTTATTTTTATATCAGCAGATAATTGTTAGCGCATTTACAGTCCTGTTGATGGTGAGTGAAGTGATTCCTCCTGCCTCATTGCTGTGGGCGTTCCCGTTTGTGCGGGAGTGAGGAGAAAGCCTGATCGGTATGTGGAAACAATCACGAGCCTTATGTTAATCAACTTGCTCTATTTTTCACTGTGGATTGTAGATTCATTTCCACAATCACCACTGCTGCTTTGCCGGGTTTTGAAATAAGCTCAGAGACGTTGCTCGTACAAACATTTGGAAGCGGCGTGGACATACCCACGCCACAAGACAGAAGAGGGAGTGGAGGCTTTTACGCAGCACCTGCTGGAGTGCTGCTGTGACCGTTCTTGGATTTTATTGTTGTTTTTATCAGTTCTTTACCTGTATTTTATTAGTAGCTTGTGCACTTTTCTCTTTGTCTTTTGTTTAAATTATTTATTTCCTTTTTTATTCTACAGATTGGCGAGGAAAGTGCATGTGACCTGGATGGTGGCATTCCTCTTTGTGTGATTGCAGTCCCCCGCACAGACAGGTGGAGGGATTCAACAAGTGTGTGTGAGAGTTCACGGGTGGCTGTATTTATTTTAATTTAGGAGCCTCCCATCCAGGACACGGGTAAACCTCGCCAACTGTGCTTTATAGTTTGTCATTTTCTTTCTTAGATCTTCAGCTACAGACAGGTATTCGTCTGTTTTTATAGTGTTTAATAAATTATTAATAACTTGGAACCTTGTCTCTTGCTTCTTGCAAACACACCTGCATGTTATTTGATTTCCTGGGTGAAAGTCCCAGGTGGCGCTGTTGGTACAAATATAATGTCAATTTAAAACACTGATTGCCACAGTAAAGCCCCCAGTATACTGTTCTTTGTGCCCAGCGCCGCTGGACTGGCGTGTGCAGCGCGCAGGCAGTTCATTTTATAGTTCTGTGCAAGCGTAGCTCTCTGAGTGCAGGCTCCAGCAGCTGCAGCCGGGCGGAGCAGGACAAATTGAGGTCGCTGATTGGTCATTTGCTGACACGCGAGGCAGTTTATCAACGCGCGCGCGTAGGCGTAGTAAAATTTGACCTTGGCGCGTTCACGCCCATGATAAAAGGCTTTTGCCGCGGCGCTCCCACGGCGCCGAGTGGCGTGAGGCAAAAGAAACAGGTATATTTGGGCCTTAAGTTGAAATCTCCCAGCAGGATAATGTTGGGTGAAAGAGCTGTTAGATGGGCCATTAGAGCAGCAAACTCATTCATGAAGGAGTTGTTTACTTTTGGCGGGTGGTAGATAGTGGTAACAACTGTGGGGGTCGGGCCTGAGAGCAGACACACAGTGTGTTCAAAGGAGGAGGAGGGAGGAGTGCGAACCGGAGTGACCTTCCAGTTCTCGCGGTGAATTATTGCGAGATCTCCCCCACGACGGCTCGAGTCGCAGGCCTTGGCGATGTAAACAAACCCCGGTGGTGTAGAATCATTCAGATGAAAAAAGTCATTTTGTTGTTGCCACGTTTCTGTTAAACAGATGAAATCCAGTTTACGGTCAGATATTAGATCGTGAATAAGCTGACCTTTGCCCGTGAGGGAGCGAACGTTCAGAAGTCCAAACTTTACGGAGGAGGCGGAAGTAGTGACTGGAGCGTTAGCCGACCGAGCTAGGTTGGCTAACGTGCTGCTACTGTTAGCGGCCCGAGCATTGCGGCGTGAAGAATGGCGAGAGTCAGACCAGATGGAGGTTATGGGATTAGCCTTGTCAGCGTTGAGTCGACAGCGCAAGCCCTGGTGAATGTATCTCCGACGAGGATGGAAGGCAATTTCCTGAAGAGGGAATACAGGCGGGACGGCCGGTAGGAAACAAAGACAAAGGAGCTCAACGGCTGAATAATGGAGGAGGCCAGATGCTGGGTGGTGGAGGATGACCAGCAGGAGAGTCCAAACGAGAGCAGGCAGCAGGTAAATCCAAGTAAAATCCATGTTTGATAATGAGTAGAAATGCCCAGGCAAGGATCAGTGAAAAAACAGCAGAAAGTACTGAATAAAACATAAACAAGAAAAAAGTAAGATGAGCATAGGTAGCCAGGTGCGCCAGCGTTCACTCACCAGAAGTAATTATGGACAGGTTAAAGATGTGGGTCACAAGGACTGTGATGGCATGAGAAGTCAGCCTTAAGAAATACAGTGGAAGTTTATCTGGACCTCTAGATTTTTTAGGATCAAGAACTTTTAACAGTTTATTTACCTGACTAACTAAGAACGGATAAAAAAAGACGGTACAATTAACTGCGGATTGGCTTGTAGGATGGATTTGATTTGTAGAAGTTTGGTTATTAGGTAAAGTGGCTGATTTTCCATTTGTAGCTGTGTCAAATAAAGAACTAGAAGCAACAAAATGTGTGTTGAAACAGTTCAAGATATCGTGCTTATTTCACACAGGAACAGAGTTAACGAGAAGTTGTGATGGGAGGTCAGATGATTGGGGGGTGCCTGAGAGAGAGTTGATGGTTTTCCAGAATATTTTATGGTTGTTTTGATTTTTGGGGATCTAAGATTTTTTTATTACATTTTGTGGCTTTGATGGCAGTTGTGCATTTATTCCTCAACTTTCGAAAATTGAATCAATCAATGTCTAAACCAGATTTTCTCGCTGCGGCCCAAATATGGTTTCTCCTGTATAGGAGATCAGCTAGTTCAAGAGTAAACCAGGGGCTGTCACGTCCCTTTATTCTGAACTGAAAAAACGGAGTGTGTTTGTTCACAAAATACTTTGTAAATCAAACTATTGTGAAAATAGTTCCAGGCGGTGTTCATGTCATCAGTTAGTATTATACGCTGCCAGTCAAAGTGAGATAGATCCCAGAGGAATGACTGTTCACAAAAATATTTCAAATCCCTTGTTTGAATTAATCTGGGTTTAGAAGGTGGAAGTTTAATAACTCTGATGGCCACTATTACACAATGATCACTCAAAATGTAAGCCAATACACTTGTTCCTAGGAATTTGGGAGGCATATTCATTAGAAACCAGTCTAAGATGGAAGATTTTTCAGGACAGTTTTTGTTTGGTCTAGTGATAGTGTCAATAAGTTGGGTTAGATTGAGTGATAGGCATAATTCCTTGAATTTCTCACAGAGGGGGTCGATTTATCCCAGTCAATGTTAAAATCTCCTGCCATAAAATCTCTTTAAATTTTAAATTTCATAGTAATTCTGTCAGGGAGGACAGAGTCTCAGGTGTTGCTGAGGGGGGAAGATAACAACCCACTACAGATAAGATCTGGCCTCCATTCAAAGTGATGTTTACAGCTAAGGCCTCAAACTGGTTTGGGATTGTTTTAGCTGACACAAGACTAGAAACCCGAGAATCTCTGATGTAAATAGTGATGTCACCTCCCCTTTTTTGATGATCACAGCAATAGATTAAATCCATTGATTACCATATCATTATTCAAGATGGTGTAGTGGCTAGGGAATCAGACTTGGGATCCGAAGGACCCAGGTTCGAACCCCGGCCACGGCACACCTTGGGGTGTCTATGAGTGCACACCTATTTTCCCCAGCTCCCCGGGCGCTGACTACGGCTGCTTATTGCACCACCTGGTGGTGGTTGGGTTAAATGCAGAGGCCAATTTCGTCTGTCAAGTAGGGGAAACATACACAGATGACAAAAATGTGACTTTTTTTTATTTTTTTTATTCAGTAAAGATTTATTGGTTCAAGTTTCAGAGATGAATATTATATCTGCCTCAGAAGACATGAGCAGAATTTTCAAGGCATCAAGTTTTTTCAGAAGGCTACTAGCGTTTACATGCAGAAAATGAAGACCTGACATGTTTTTGAAGTCATTTGGTGTACTGTAGTTAGTGGGGGGTCCAGGGTTGAGCTGAATCCCTGAGAACAGAAAAAAAACATTATTATCAGACATTTTCTTGAGTTTTTCGTGACTGATGTGTAATTACAGGAGTTAATAGTGTGACAATTAGCCCCCATAATTTAACTATAAGAAACATTAATGAAGATATGATCATAGAACCCAAAAACAGTTAAAGTTGCAGTGATGTACAGATCCATATGTTTTAACAAAATTCAGTGATTCCAGATAGTCTGAGATCCGAAAATAATGACAATGATATGAATGGTGCAGAAAAATATCAGCCCAAAAAGGGTCACACATTAAATGGGCAAACAAATCCAACAAGGAGGTCCAACTGCAGTTTAAGTTGGCCTGGGGGAGGGGTAGAGGTGCTCCAGCCCCTTGCAAAGATGAATGGATGTGCCCATGGGAAACAGAAGCTGTGTCCAGAATCAACAGGTAGAAACAGATCATTTGCATCAAACAACAGAGTGAGCTGCCAGAAAATCTTCCTGAAATTAAAGGCATGGTCCTAACCTGTTTCAGATCAGTAGGGAACAACACCATGATCCGGAATAAAATTATTATTAGCCAGGTAAGTTGCAATGGAAGCCTGTAGCAAGTCCAATGCAAACTATGGCCCTCTTTTGAGCACCAAACAACGTTACACACCCGGTTTTGCTCTGGCCCGGTTCCGGCGGCGCTTCAAAGCAAAAGAGCGTCTCCTCCAGGTGAGCATAGCAATTCCCATGGAGGTAGACAGTCCTTCAATTAAAGGTAGCGGGCCGCTCAGAGTCAGAGACCGGCTCTATTGAAGACTATGTCCTCCCATAGCCAACTCGGTTCAGTTCTGGTCCTGTGACACAGGTTCTGGGACACAGGTACACCTTCCCCACACTGAATGAAGACACCACAAGGCCAGTCCAACAGAAGCAGTGATAAGGTCAGCAAAATACCACCCTGTGATTCTTGTTGGAATCAGGTAGAACCACAAGTCAAGATGAGAAATTTGGTTGAGGTCCAGAGGGAGAGAAAAAAAAAACACTGGACCTTCGTGGGACGGCTCCCCAGCTAGAGGGTTCACCTGGCCGGCCAGATGTGCTCAGCCTGACCTGTGGGATGGAAGTGCCGGTCCTGGGCCGAAATAAAAATAATTTACGGTCCCGTCCGGCTCTCTGAGTCACTGAACACTGAGTTTGTTTGGAAGGGGGACCAACTGTTCGAAAAACGGGTCAGTTTGATGATAAAAGACTACAGAGAAGCCGGAGGTAGCTTCCATCCATCAGCTTGCTGGAACCGGAATATGGCTGATGGGGAGGTAAATACAAAGTCAGTTGTTTACTAACAACAGGTGCTAAATCACAATACTCAGGTGGAATGTCTGCTATATTTATGTCCTCTAGAGAGGGACATGTCTTGATTTGGCTTGGAAAAGTGGTTTTAAGTATATCTTGAAGACAAGAAACACTCCAACCCTAAATTCTCTTTCGGCCCCAGTCAATCTTAAGGCTCCAGTATAGCTGTTTGTTGTGCAGCACGCCGCTCGATGCGTGCGTGCGGCGCGCAGGCATTTCACATTATAGCTCTATGTGAGCTCCAGCGCTTTTGCTCCAAATACTTGACATCATTTGAGCAGAAGCAGGGCGGAGCGTTTACCTACGGGACAAACTAAGGTTGCTGATTGGTCATTTGCTGACATGCCTACTGAATTGATTGACATGTCGGGTGGTGAAAGAAAAGGCACAGGCTGCGCAGCGGTATTTTGTGTTTATATGTTAATAAAAAGTTCTAAAAAATAAAATAAAAACAGGGAGCGCTGGTCTTGCAGCCCACAGCCCACCAGGAAATATTTAGAACCTGGCGCAGCCACGTTGGACATGAGTTTAGTTCACTTGTGACAAGTTCATTCATTCCTCCTCATCCCGCGTTCAAAGGCTTGTGCCGCGGCGCTCACACGGCGTGCAGCGGCGCTCGGTCCAACGCAGAGCTATACTGGGGGCTTTAGTCTTCTCAAGGGCGGACGTCTCCTCTCGGTCTCCGCTTTGCTTTTGCTTTTGCTTTGTCTTGTCTGTGAAACTGTCTGAGAGCCTCTCTTCTACAAAATCTTCCGAATCATAACTATTGACTTCCACTTGGTCAGTTGGTCCCTCAGCACAACTGATAACATTTCTTCAAAAAGAAGTGTAGGCGAGCCAATTTGCTCTGTTGGCATGCACACAGCTGGATATCTCATCGACTTGGAAGACTTGATGACATGTCTATTTCCGCTGTCATCTGTGGATCTTAAGGATGCATATTTAATTGAATTTATGATAACTGGTTCCTGCTTTTTGGATTTTGCTGGTTCCTGGTCTATCAACACAAAAGGAAGACATCGGCAGCAAATCTGGACCTGGGCAGGCTGCCTGCCTTACATGATGGCTTGGTCCATGTCTCGATAAACCAGACTTTTGGCTGAATGGATTAGATCCCGGGGATTTTTTCAGGCACGTTCCATTGGTATGGTCATTTTAATTTGGACATTTCGGAAGCGAGTGGACCGACACAGACTGAAGGTAGATGTCATTAAAGTTCTGCCTGTTCCCAAAACAATCGAGTTTATCTGAAATTTGGCTCACTGACTGGCCTTGACAGGCCATCTTATCTCAACACGCCTGCAGAAGTTTTGTAAACCTAACGCTCTCCCCTTCCCAAACCTGCTACTGAGGAATTCCACAGACTTTTCAGAGAAGCCCAGCTGAATAAATATTCTGTCATCATTTCAGGACTCTGGATTCGCCTCTGGCCGTCCTTGGCAGCCAGATTTCTACAGAGGGAACCAATGTATATGAACTGAGTGTTTTTTTATCTGAACTCTGCAGTCTCTCTGCGAGCTGGCTGCTCACCGCCTTTGAGTACACCTCATCCCCCCCGCCCCCTCTCTGCGTAATGTCGGCGTCATTATGTGGTTGTGTGCGAGATTTTTTTTCATTACCACATTTTTGAACTTCAGAGGTCAAAAATGTGTTAGGAATTTTTTTGTCTCCAAACCCTTCTACTTCCTCAGACGGCTGAGACGAGCTGGTCTGAGCAGCCCAGTCCTCACCTCCTTCTACAGGTGTGCAGTGGAGAGCATCCTGTGCTCCAGCATCAACGTGTGGCATGGAGGCTGCACAGTTGCAGAGAGGAAAGCTCTACAGAGAGTGGTGAAGGCTGCACAGAAGTCTGTTGGAGTCAGTCTCCCCACCATCACAGACATTTACACCTCCAGATGCAGGAAAAGAGCCACCTGCATCATGAAAGACCTCACTCACCCAGCACACTCACTCTTTGCCCCACTCCCCTCAGGACGGAGGTTGAGGAGCATCAAATGTAGAACCACTAGACTGAGGAACAGCTTCTACCCTGAGGCTGTTAGACTCATGAATAAATAAATAATAAGAATAAACACTGCAAAATATCACATCATGCTGATGCTGATCTGTTTTCTTGTTGCTGTGTTCATCTGTGACCATCTGCTCATACAGACTCATGTTCGTGCTGCTGTTTATAATGATGTTTTTCCACTACATTAGGGCTTAGTGTATTACTAGTTGATGTTTCTCTTAGTTAATTCTAGATGTTATTACTGTTTTTCTCTTGCATTTGTTGTTGGATGTAACTGGGACCCCGTGTACATAATCTCGTTTTCATCACATGTACCACATGCGGTGCAAATGACAATAAAGACTCTCTGACTCTCTGACTCTGACTATGTGTCATTTTTCTCCACTTTGATTATCTGTCCGACAGATCTCACTTGTAAATGAGTCTTCGAGGCTCAATGTGACTTATCTGTTTAAATAAAGGTTGAATGAATGAATGAATGAATTTCAGTCCAGAAAACTTGAAAAGCTCATCTCAAAAACTACAACTATCCACTATGAGCACGTGGGTGTACTACTTATAATAGTTTACCAATTCTACAGACTGTTTAATCAATGCTGGTTCAACGGTGCCTTTATTTAGTTAGCTTTTAGTTACCGTAAATTTATTTTTATTTAGTGTTTTTATCAGCTGTTTGGGTTTTTATCAGCTGTTTTTATTGTTTTTATTAATCAGCTGTTATTATTGCTTTTGTCTATTTTAATCTTTTATTTTGTATTTTGTACAGCACTTTGTGATTGTATCTATGATAAGTGCTATATAAATAAAGTTTACTTACTTACTTACTTACTTACTTACTTTATTTAACCTAACAACTTTGTTATTGTCTCCTGCATTTTCCTCACATTTTTTTAAATCACAGGAGATTATGATAAGAGTGCCAAGGACAAGCTTCGAATATTTCTTGGCTATCAGCACTGCAGAAAAGCTCTGGGTCTGAGTCTCAACAAACAATATCTGATCATGGGCTCAATCACAGATATTCGCATTGATAACACATCGTAAGTTTGTTGTATCTTCAGTCTTTACTTGTGGTCCCACTGAATGGTTTTAAATATCAAGTTCAAGTTATTGTTGTTGAAGTGGTTCGCATCACATGTGGTACATGAGGTGGAATGAAATGTTGTATTCATAAATGAATTAAACTGTTATGTGTTGTCATCAGTGCATGCACACAAAACAACAAAATATTCCCTCTACATATAATCTAAAGGCCCCATTTATAGTAACTCACCCAAATGAATCAACATAGCGAAAAGGTCTCATGGTGAAGCAGTGTTGTATAAAGTACTTCAAAGTCAAAGTCAAAGTCAACTTTATTGTCAGAACTGCAATATGTACAGTACATACACAGAATTGAAATTGCGTTTCTCTCAGTCCCTCGGTGCAACAGTAACTATTTAAACATTGAAACACTGAAACATATAATAATAGACATAAGCATAAAATAGTAAAACTGTAACACTGTCCTGAGTTTTTGCATAGTGGTATAAGAGTATGAAAATTTACACCAACTCTAAAACTAAAACTAAAACACTAAACATTTAATGAACATAATACTGTCCTGAGTTTTTGCATACTAGTATAAAAAAGTATAAAAAGTATAACTATAAAATAAACTAAAGGTTCTAGCATTGACATTTGCAAAGTGGCAAAGCAGCATATGAGTTAATGTACACAGTATATGTATGAGGTAGTAGTTGATGTTGTTATAGAGGCAAAAGTGGCATATGCAGTAAGGCACATTGGGCATCCTTAAATAAGGCTGGTCAGAGAATACTGTATATGTATCAGCAGTGGTGTAGATATAAAAGTAGTGTAAATGTAAACAGTAGTAATAAATGTAAGCAGTAGTAATAAATGTAAACAGTATTAATAAATGTAAACATTGAATGTAACCAGTAGTATGTAAACAGAGAATGTAAACAGTATTATGACTATAGGCAGTGATGTAATACAAACATTAGTGCAAATATGAGAAGTAGTGCAAACTGAATGAGCACATGACCGAGAGTTTAGTGAATAACCCGTTTGATGACACAGAGTCCAGTGTTAAAATCTTTGTGTTGTGTGGTAATGTGTGAGAAAGTTTTTAGTGTTAAGGCAGTTCAAATGGGAGGGGGGGCAGAGCAGGCAGAGTGTTTAGCATCCTGACTGCCTGATGAACAGAGCTGTCACTCAGTCTGCTGGTTCGAGCCTGGAGACTTCTCAGTCTCCTCCCTGATGGCAACAGGCTGAAGCAGCTGTGTAGTGGGTGTGTGGGATCACCTGCCATGCAGAGGGCTTTCCGAGTGAGGCGGTTGCTGTGTAAGTCCTGCAGTGAGGGGAAGGAGGTGCCGACGATCTTCTCAGCTGCTCTCACGATGCGCTGGAGGCTCTTGCGGCAGGATGCAGTACATGCACCAAACCACACAGTGATGCAGCTTGTCAGGACACTTTCTATGGCACCTCTGTAGAAGGTGCACATGATGGGGGTTGAAGCTCCAGCCCTTTTCAGCTTGCGGAGAAAGTAGAGACGCTGGTGAGCCTTCTTGGCCAGTGATGCAGTGTTCCTGCTCCAGGACAGGTCCTCTGAGACGTGCACTCCCAGGAACTTGGTGCTGTCTACTCTCTCCACTGCGGTGCTGTTGATGGTCAGAGGGGCATGTTGGGCATCCCTCTTCCTGAAGTCCACAACAATCTCCTTTGTCTTCTCCACGTTGAGAGTGAGATTGTTGTGTCCGCACCACAAGGCCAGGCGGCTCACCTCGTTCCTGTAGTCCGTCTCATCGTTGTTGCTGATGAGACCCACCACTGTTGTGTCGTCCGCAAACTTGATGAAGTGGTTGGAGCTGTATGATGGTGTGCAGTCGTGTGTTAGCAGGGTGAATAGAAGGGGGCTCAGCACACATCCTTGTGGGGCCCCTGTGTTCAATGTGATGGTGCTAGATGTGTTACTCCCGACCCGTACTGTCTGTGGTCTCCCGGTCAGGAAGTCTAGCAGCCAGTTACACATTGAGGTGTTCAGCCCCAGACTGTCCAGTTTAAGGATGAGCTGTTGGGGGATGATGGTGTTGAATGCTGAGCTGAAGTCGATGAACAGCATTCTAACATAAGAGTCCTTCGTGTCCAGATGTGTGAGAGCTGTGTGGAGGGCAGAGGAGATGGCATCGTCGGTTGAGCGATTAGGTCGGTATGCAAATTGGAAGGGATCCAGGGAGGCAGGGAGGACAGATGTGATGCTTTTCATGACTAGCCGTTCAAAGCACTTCATCAGGATGGGGGTGAGTGCTACTGGGCGATAGTCATTGAGGCATGCGGGCGTTGCCTTCTTTGGGACAGGGATGATGGTGGTGGCTTTGAAACAGGTGGGGACGATGGCCTGGCTCAGTGAGATGTTGAAGATGTCCGTGAAGACCGCTGCGAGTTCCCCTGCACAGTCCTTCAGCACACGACCAGGTATGTTGTCAGGACCAGAGGCCTTCCGGGCGTTAATCTTGATAAATGATCGCCTTACGCTGTCTGAGGACAGCGCCAGCACCTGGCCATCAGGAGAGGGGGGGGGGAGTTTATGTGCAGGTGTGCTGTTACTTGCCTCGAACCGAGCAAAGAAGTCATTCAGTTCATTCAGCACAGAGGCTGAGCTGTCACAGGTCTTCAAAGTGATACTTCAGTGAAAGTACAAGTATCTTACCATAAAATTACTTTGGTAAAAGTTAAAGTCTCCTTTAAAGGTATTACCCAATTAAAAGTCTTAAAGTATTGGACATTTAATGTACTTAAGTATCAAAAGTAAATTTCTCTTATAAAATGTACTTTAAGTAAAAGTATTAAGTAAAAGTAAATGGTTAGAATTTCCAAAACAACATTTACTGGGTGCAATATCCAGTGACAAAAACTTGGAAAGTTTGAACTGAACAATGAAAGACTGATCTTTAAAAAGTCTGATTCTAATGAAGTACTGTATATTCATTCAACTCTTATTACCCTTTATTAACAAAGCTGTTACAAAGCTCACATTGTTGTGTAGTTGGCTTGTTTACTGAGCTAGGTTCTGTTTGGTTATGGCTTGTTTCTTTCTGACTAATTAATAATATAGTATAATATAATAGCATAGGAACTAATAGTTCCTATGCATGTATTACTGTTTCAAGATTACTTTTGGACAGTATGGGCTTCAATTTAGACAGTTGCCTCAACTGAAAAAATAAAATAAAAAATAAAACAGGCTATAACAACCATGTTGACACGACTGTTTAATTTCATGGAAGGGTCCATTTTCACTCCCAGATTAGTGACAACCTATTTCTCTAACGGGGCTAGAGAGGAAAGATCAATGCAGTGGTTCTTGATTGTGCCATAGTGGAAACAACATGACTTGAGTCTTATTCTCGTTAAAATTTAAGAATTTTAAAGCCATCCAGTCCATGATGTCAGCCAGGCAGTCAAGCAGCAGAGTGCTATAACTCATTACACAAGTTCAACAAAGTTTGAAACCTATTGTTTAGGTAAAAAAGGAGAGTTAGTATAAGTTAATAAAGCTTTTATATCATTACAAATGGCATGAACAGATGAAGTGAGACAACTCTTCATAATATCAGAAAGATCCAGTGTTATACAAGCTAACGACAGTACGCATAAAAACAAATGATCGTTGGGTTTCAAACCATTAAAAAGAGCCTCATGTGAAGTAAATTCATGCTTGCACCAATACTTGAATTTTCACACTCTGTGATAATGAAGCCAACTATTTTAAATATTAGGAATATGTATGTATTTTAACATCTAAAAATGAGAACTAAAAATGTACACTATTTATTTTTGCTACTGTATGATATACTCAAATATTTATTTATTATTCTTACAGCATTTATAAACCTGGTAAAAAAATTATATGTTGTGCATTTTCCTGTGCGCAGATACAACTATATGTTTGGTGAGAATACCTGGGTGGAGTACTGGCCCACAGATGGCGAGTGCCAGACTCCGACGTTCCAAGCAACTTGTTTGGGCTTGCAGGACCTGGTTGAGCAGTTCACAGTCTTTGGCTGTGGTCAGAAGTGACACTAAAGAAAATAAAGCCTTTTTCATGTTTTAATAATGATTGATCACATGCTGATTAAGTGACACAATAAAATATAACTGAGCATAAAATCTCAGCTGAGACTTCAACAGGCATCTGTTTGTCTAAAAATAATTGAACAATTTTGGGTTATTTGAATAAAGGAATTATGTAAACACCCTACATTTGTTTATGCGTGATTTTCAAGGGGGTTCTTTGCTTATTTGTTTTGTTGCTGTTTTGGGGGTTCAACATATGCATCTGAAGCTAGACAACAAAGTTATATTAATGAGAAATCAAACATGTTTCTTTTTTTTGTTTGTTTCATAATAAATTTGGAAAAAAAAATCAAATTTCTGCTGTGATAATCAGGCAAACAGCACATTAAGACATGTACAATAAAACTTACTTACAAGTGAAAATGTGATTGTCTATGCCTGAAATGTGACTTTTACATTGTACAGATATATAGATGTATATAATGTGATTCCAGATAGGATGCATACATACAAATAAAGAAGTGAC
The DNA here is from genome assembly GCA_038048925.1 of Garcialebias charrua. Classification (NCBI taxonomy): domain Eukaryota; kingdom Metazoa; phylum Chordata; class Actinopteri; order Cyprinodontiformes; family Rivulidae; genus Garcialebias; species Garcialebias charrua. The sequence goes on along the minus strand of JBBPBX010036842.1, from coordinate 16,657 downwards.
GTAATTTGTCCTTAAAAGAATGATGTTAGAGTTGTCTGAAATGTTTATTTTGCCCAAGAATGATTGAAAATTGGATATAAGCAATACGTATTTGATCAGACGTTTAAATGTTAAAATGGCAACCTAAACTTTTACTGTTTTTTATGTATTTTAAAAATATTTCCACTACTAAAACTGGAACTGTTTATAGTAGTATTTATCCGTAAGAGTGGGACTGTGGCCTTTTTTTAATTTTTTGAATGCCAACTAGTTCAGTTGAATTCAATTCAGTTTATTTATATGGCAACAACAACAGACATCATCTCAGGGCACTGAACAGAAACAATCATATTCATATACTTTATACATATATATACAGTATATACGTATATACTGTACTGTATATGCATAAATTTAAGACTATTTGTCTGAGGAGCAGACTTACAGTAGCTCAGTTGAATTCAATTCAGTTTATTTATATGGCAACAACAACAGACATCATCTCAGGGCACTGAACAGAAACAATCATATTCATATACTTTATACATATATATACAGTATATACGTATATACTGTACTGTATATGCATAAATTTAAGACTATTTGTCTGAGGAGCAGACTTCTTTGAATTTAACTTCATGGCAGAACTTTCATCGTGAGCAAGCATGAAGGCGACAGTGGAAAGGATAAACTCCCTCATGAGGAAGAAACCTTTAGCAGAATCAGGCTCAGGACAAGCGGCCATCTGCTTCGACAGGCTGGGTTTGAGAGGAACAGGAGGAAGGAACAGATACACAATGGCAGGTCAAGAATCAAACGTGTTAAGATAGAGATAATTTCAAATGAAAACTATTCAATTGCAACAATTCATTTTAAGAAATGAGGTCAATTTGTCCTCCAGTAGTCTAAGCTTAATGCAGCATAACAAGTTGACCCTAACTATAAGATTTATCAAAAAGGAAAGTCTTCAGCCCAGTCTTAAAACTGAACAATGAGTCAGCTTCATGGACAGAAACTGGAAGTTGGTTCCACAAAAACTCAAGATGGCCGCGCTCAGAGCAGCCGCAGCTTCATGGGTTCCCAGTTCATCCCTAGTTTTTAGTAATTTTAATAGTGTTTTTGTACCTGACTCTGCGCGTTTTTTGCGGGTGAATTATAGCCGAACTGAGCTGTTAAGAATTGGAGCGGATTTACCACAAGGCACAGCTGATATCAGCAACGAACTCAAATCAGAGCTCGGAAGATTGGAGCTGCTAAGATCATCTTTCTGGAAGCAGATGCGCTCCGGAGGAAAGAAGAGGAAACGGTGCTCTCGAGGAAAAAAGCGTGGCTGTCGAGCAGGAATTATGACGAGACTGCGGGCAGACGCTAAAACCGGGAGACCCCCGATGCCGGCTCTTTTTCTGTCCAACGTGCGCTCGCTGGACAACAAAATGGATTTACTTCGTTTGAGAGTGACCACGTCGGAGGAGATGAGGAGATGCTCGGTGCTTTGCCTCACGGAAACGTGGATCAATGAGGACACTCCTGACTCTGTTTATGAGTTGGATAATAGGCTCTTTTTCAGAACGGACCGGTGCACCGAGACTACGGGGAAAACACGAGGCGGTGGCGTCTGTATTTACGTTAACAAAGACTGGTGCACGAACTGTGCCGTTATCAGCAGGATCTGCTCAGCTGCTGTGGAGCTTTTAACAGTAAAATGCAGACCCCACTACCTCCCCCGCGATCATTCAGCGATAATAATAAGCGCTGTTTACATAGCACCCGATGCTAATGCCAACGACGCCCAGGGAGAAATTCATGACTTACTCACCTCGCTGCAGTGTAAATATCCTGAGGGGCTTTTCATTGTTTCCGGGGACTTCAATCACGTGGATTTACGTGTCATCCTTCCAACCTTCAATCAGCACGTTTTCACAGCAACACGAGGAAATAAGACGCTAGACCAAGTCTTCACGAATGTGAAGGGGGCGTACACGGCGAAGCCACGCCCACCGCTCGGGGCTTCCGACCATCGCTCCCTGTTATTGGTCCCTAGACAGCTACCCCCACTCAGACGTTCCAAGCCGGAACAAAGAGAGATCACATTGTGGCGCCAAGATAGTACCCCCATGCTGAGAGACTGCTTTGAAAACACAAACTGGTCTGTCTTCAAAGAGGCAGCTACGAATGGAAGTTCAGTTGACCTGGAACTTTATGCTTCCTCAGTCCTGGGTTACATCAGTACATGTGCTGAAAATGTATCCATAAGAAAGTATGTTAAATTTTACCCCAATCAAAAACCCTGGCTAAATAAGGATGTCCGCACCCTGCTGGCAGCCAGGGACACTGCATTCAAGTCTGGAGATACTGAGGAGTTGAGAAAGTGCAGGAAAGAACTGGATGATGGCATAAAGAAGGCCAAAGCCGCGTATGCACAGAGGATCGAGGGACAGTTCACCTCACATGATCCACGGAGCATGTGGCAGGGCATCAAATGCTTAACAGATTACAAGGGCAAAAGCAAACAATGCCCCAGGGACCCATCTCTGCCTGATGCCCTCAATAAGTTTTATGCACGTTTTGAAGATCCAAACAGACCAGCTAGCACCAGACTCACCTCATCACCAGACGAGGAGCACCTCAAAGTGACCGCAGCAGAAGTGAGAGGTAGTCTCAGAAGGATCAACCCTCATAAAGCTACGGGTCCAGACAACATCCCAGGGAAAGTTCTGAAGGAATGTGCGGACCAGCTCTGTGAGGTGCTGGCTGACGTCTTCACCACCTCACTTTCACTGGAGTCAGTTCCCACCTGCCTGAAGACTGCCACCATCATCCCAGTCCCAAAAAGCTCCACAGTGACTGGTCTGAATGACTATAGACCGGTGGCTCTCACCCCGATAGTCGCTAAATGTTTTGAGAAACTGGTCATGTCCCACATCAAGACAACCGTCAACATCAGCGAGGACCCTCATCAATATGCATACCGCGAGAACCGATCAACAGAGGACGCCATCTCCTCTGTGGTCCACACTGCTCTCACCCACCTGGATCAGAAGGACTCATACGTGCGTCTGCTCTTTGTGGACTTCACATCTGCCTTCAACACCATGATCCCCCAAACTCTGATAGATAAACTATCCACACTTGGACTAAGCCCCTCCATCTGTAACTGGGTACTAGACTTCTTAACAAACAGACCACAGTCCGTGAAGATCCACAACTTCTCCTCCTCCACCATAACCCTCAGCACTGGCTCTCCTCAAGGATGTGTGCTGAGCCCTCTTCTGTTCACTCTGCTCACATATGATTGTACAGCCACACATCCAGGCTGTCATATTGTTAAGTTTGCAGATGATACAGCGGTGGTGGGATGCATCACAGATAATGATGAATCCAGCTACAGACAGGAGGTGGAGCACCTGGAGAGCTGGTGCAAAGAGAACAACCTTCACATGAATGTGAAGAAGACGAAGGAGATGATTGTGGACTTCAGAAGGAACAAACACACCCACACCCCACTGTACATAGGTGGATCTGCGGTGGAGGTGGTCTCCAGCTACAAGTACCTGGGTGTACACTTGAATGATAACCTCAGCTGGAGCAACAACACCACCAGCCTGATCAAGAAAGGTCATCAGAGACTCTACTTCCTCAGACGGCTGAGACGAGCTGGTCTGAGAAGCTCAGTCCTCAACTCCTTCTACAGGTGTGCAGTGGAGAGCATCCTGTGCTCCAGCATCAATGTGTGGCATGGAGGCTGCACAGTTGCAGAGAGGAAAGCTCTACAGAGAGTGGTGAAGGCTGCACAGAAGTCTGTGGGAGTCAGTCTCCCCACCATCACAGACATTTACACCTCCAGATGCAGAAAAAGAGCCACCTGCATCATGAAAGACCTCACTCACCCAGCACATTCACTCTTTGCACCACTCCCCTCGGGACGGAGGTTGAGGAGCATCAAATGTAGAACCACTAGACTGAGGAACAGCTTCTACCCTGAGGCTGTCAGACTCATGAATAAATAAATAATAAGAATAAACACTGCAAAATGTCACATCATGTTGATACTGATCTGTTTCTTGTTGCTGCGTTCATCTGTGACCATCTGCTCATAATGACTCATGTTCGTGCTGCTGTTTATAATGATGTTTTTCTACTACATTAGGGCTTAGTGTATTACTAGCTGATGTCTCTCTTAGTTAATCCTAGATGTTATTATTGTTTTTCTCTTGCATTTGTTGTTGGATGTAACTGGGACCCTGTGTACATAATCTCGTTTTCATCACATGTACTACATGCGGTGCAAATGACAATAAAGACTCTCTGACTCTCTGACTCTCTCTGACAAGAGAGGAGCCTGAGAACTGAAAGATCTTCCTCCCACTTTTGAAAACTCTAGGAACCACAAGTAAACCTGCTGTCTGAGAGGGAATTGCTCTGTTGGGAAAATATGAAACGATAAGATCTGTAATAAAAGATGGAGCTAGGTTGTTGAGAGCTTTGTAGGTTAGAAGTAAGATTTTTAATTCACTTCTGGATTTGACAGGGAGCCAGTAGAGAGAAGCTAAAACTGGAGATATCTGATCTCTTCCACTAACTCCAGTTAAGACTCTGGCATTAGCATTTTGGATTAACTGAAGACTTTGTAAATAAGTTTTTGTATACCCAGATAATAAACCACTGCAATAGTCCAGTCTAGATTCTTTGCATGAACCAGTTTTTCTCCATCATTTTTATATTTACATCGTTTAAGTGAGTGTAACTAGTGAAAATGTTATTGTGACTAGAAAAAAAAGAACCTAATGATAATTATATGTGTGCTGCAATTGTTCAAGTTGGCACTGGGTACACTGAGACATTTTTAACATAATCCTCCTCACACTCATATTTCTAAATACTACATCAGCAGAACAGGAGAGAAGTAGACATTTCAATATTGAGTATCAGTATTGAGATCCACGATCAAACTGAAATTGTAAAATAATTTAATCATTATTTTGTGAATGTTGGCCCGAGTCTGGCTACTAAAATACCAATAATAGATAAAGATGTGAATTACAAAGCTACAAGTTGTAAAAATAGTATTTTTCTCGAAGGAACTAACAAAGAAGAAATAATGAATATTGTAAAACACCTCACAGACAAAAAATCTAAAGATTGGGTTGACATGGATATGATGTTTGTAAAATATATACCGTAATAAGTTATGTCATTGAGCCATTCACATATATATGTAATCTGTCATTCTCAACAGGAATATTTCCAAACAATATGAAAATAGCCAAAGTACTCCCTCTTTTTAAGAATGGTGAGAAATGTGTGTTAAATAATTATAGACCAATATCATTGCTACCACAGTTTTTTAAAATTTTGGAAAAGTTATTTGTGACTAGATTGGACGGATTTATCATTAAACAGAATATATTAAGTAACAGTCAATATGGATTTAGATCTAATACTTCAACATCAATGGCTCTTATTGAATTAATGGAACAAATAACAACTGCTGTTGACCAGAAAAAGAGTTGTGTTAGTATTTATGTTGATCTAAAGAAGGCATTTGATACTATTGACCACAAAATTATTCTTGAAAAGTTGTATAGGTATGGTATTAGAGGGCCAGCACTACAGTGGGTAAATAGTTACTTGAAAGAAAGAAAACAATTTGTTCAAATAAATTATGTCAGATCTGAACTTTTTAACATTACATGTGGAGTGCCGCAGGGTTCTGTACTTGGACCCAAGTTATTTAATTTATATGTGAATGACTTGGTAGATGTGTCAGAACTTTTTTAACCCTTAGATGCATAAGTGGGGTCAAAAATGACCCCGAGGTTTGTTATTCTTCAATAACTCTGAAATTAAAAGTTTTTACTCTTCCATATTCCAGGTATTTCTCATAAAACATGTTTGTAACCTCAAGCCATTTGAATTTTTTTAAATGTTTTTATACATTTTCAGAAATTGCAGTTTTTGTGTCACTACCCCAGTTTTTCATGAGTGGGGTCAAAAATGACCCCAAGCATTTCCTATAGAATCTCAAGGGTTTTCTTTGGGAACCTTTGATTCTTACCAACTGTGACTGTCAAGATACATTTTCTGTCTCATTTACACATCTGATACCTGCAGTCTCACCACAAGGAGGTCAGTTTGACACAGCAGCATACATGTAGTATCTTCATTTACCAACTCCATGACTTTACTGTGATAGAATATCATGTTGGTCAACAAAGTAGACACTCTTAGCTAACTACAACATAATGTTAGTACTTAAGCTAGCTAACATTACACTAGTTTAGTAAGCCAGCTGATATTACTGCATTTGTTTTGTAGAGATTCAATGTATTCATAATTTCTTGTAACAAATGCAAACCTGTTAGGTAACCTATTATATATTATTATATATATATTATATATAAATTATTTTAAAAATCTGTATTCATAATTTCTTGTAACAAATGCAAACCTGTTAGGTAACCTATTATATATATTATTATATATATATTATATATAAATTATTTTAAAAATCTGTATGCCTCTTTTAACACCAAGCCACAATTTACTGAGAAGTCGGTCAGGGCCTGCACCTGGGTTTAGCACCATCTCTCCAATAGATGCATGAAAGCTGTTTATCACTGATAGTATATTAGAAGGGCAGCACGGTGGTGCAACTGGTAGAGCTGCTGCCTCTCAGTGAGCAGGTCCCTGGTTCAAATCTGTGGGCCTTTCTGGGTGGAGTTTGCATGTTCTCTCCGTGCATGCGTGGGTTTCCTCCATGTACTCTGGTTTCCTCCCACAGACCAAAAACATGCATGATAGGCTGATTGGTAACTCTAAAATTGTCCCTAGGTGTGAGTGAGAGAATGAATGGTGGTTTGTCTCTATGTGGCCCTGTGATGGATTTGCGACCCGTCCAGTGTGTACACTGCCCCTTGCACAGTGATTGCTGGATTGGGCACCGGCGACCCCTGTGACCCAAAAACGAAAGAAGCGGGTAAAAGATAATGGATGGATGGATAGTATATTAGAAGAGATGTTGACATGAACAAACATGGAGGGAAGAAGAGTCGTAACAAGCAGAGGGAAAGAGTTGAAAATCTAAGCAAAGAAGAGCTCATGGCCTTCATTGGAGTGACCATTCTTGCACGAAGTGAGAAGAACTGAAATTTATCAATGCGTGTGCTCTTTGGGAGTCTTCTACACAACCCAAGGTACCCTGAACCTACCAACCGACATCACTGAAGCAATTGGAAGATGTGGAGTGACAAAAGTTGCAAACAAGTAACACACTGAGAATCTTCACCAGCAAACAAGTAACAGGAGAGAGGCACAGAGGGCCAACATAAGAGAAAGAGGTGCCAGATGTGTCCAAGAAACAAAGACCGCAAAGCCACCAATTGGTGCAGGAAATGCAGTACTACAGTGTGCAATGGTCATAGCCAAAAGCAAAAAGTTTGTGACAACTGCACACAGTGAATAGAGAAAAGATGTTTGTGTGGGCACATGTGAGTGTACAGTGTTCTGGTCGTATGTTCATTCTCTTTTTTGTCGTTCAGACAGATGGACATTCTAGCAATAATTTTTGAAGATTTTTTATGTTATTTCGTGTGAAAAAAATGTTATAAAAAGTTATGAATAAGCATGTTAAATGTAAAATCAGTCTTTTGTTGACCCAAATATAATAAATATAATCACCTTTGACCAAAATTAAAGACATCATTTAAATTCATTGCAAAAACACATTGATTCTAATTGGGGTCATTTTTGACCCCACTCATGGAAGAATGTAGGTATTGGTCATTCATGCATCCTAGGGTTAATGTGTATTATTTGCAGATGACACAACATTTTTCTGTTTGGGTAAATACATTGAACGATTGTTGGAAAAGATACAGACAGAATTTCTAAAAATACAAAATTGGTTTCACTTAAATAAATTATCGTTAAATTTGGAAAAAACATTTATTTATTTTTTTTATTATTTTTTTCCCTCTTTTTTTCCATTTATAGATGGCCTCCCTTCTCACCTTATAGCCATCCTCTCACACCGATACATATTTTTTTTTAATAGAGAGAAAGAAAAGATAGAAAGTAAGACAACAAAACAACAATTATCCACAAAAAGAGCACAAGGCAAACACACCCAACCTCCGTCCGCAATCCTGCAAAGCACATGACAGAACACAGCAACGAAACATACATGCATAAAGACTAATAATATTCATGACCTTGCAGTAGATTTCTATAAATAAACATACCCATACCTACAAATATATATACAGTATACATACATATGCATTCATATCACATATCCATCTACATATCTGCATATGATATCTACATATACATCCCTGCATCCATTTGTGTGTGGTTGTGAGCATGCATAAGTGAATAAGGTTCCTCCAATAGAACATTTAGTAGCGACTGTGAAGCATCAGAGATCCGTCCCCCCAAAGCCCGAGGCAGATGAAGGGGCGATCAAAGCCCAAGACTCCAGGAAGGACACCGAGCCCAGAGTCCCCAGGGCCACCCGAACAGGACGAGCCACTCGCCCACTCCCCAGATCCGATGGAAAAAACATTTTACATGATATTCAGCAATAGTAAAAGGAATGTTGATGCACCATTTACAGTAGATGGAAGTGAGATTCATAGAGTTAGTGAGGTGAAGTTTCTGGGTGTCATCATTGATGAAAAATTGACATGGAAACCTTACATAAACAATTTTTAAAAAATATTATCAAAATCAATAGCATTACTGTATAAAGTAAGGGAACTGTTAAATGATAAAGCATTGGTCTTGTTATATAATAAATAATTGTTCCACATTTAATTTACTGCATTGAAGTATGGGGTAAGGCATGTAAAACGATTACAAATCCTATCCCAAAGCCAAAGGGGTCGGGTGCAATGTGAGATGGGTGGTGGCCGAGGGCGGGGACCCTGGCGGTCTGATCCTCGGCTACAGAAGCTGGCCATTGGGACATGGAATGTCACCTCTCTGGTGGGGAAGGAGCCTGAGCTAGTGTGTGAGGTTGAGAGTTTCCGACTAGAAATAGTCGGACTCACCTCAACGCATGGCTCTGGCTCTGGAACCAGTTTCCTTGAGAGGGGTTGGACACTCTTCCACTCTGGAGTTGCCCCTGGTGAGAGGCGCCGAGCAGGAGTGGGCATACTGGTTGCCCCCCATCTTGGTGCCTGTACGTTGGGGTTCACCCCGGTGAACGAGAGGGTAGCCTCCCTTCGCCTACGTGTGGGGGGACGGGCTCTGACTGTTGTTTGTGCCTATGCACCAAACGGCAGCTCAGACTACCCACCCTTTTTGGAGTCCTTGGAGGGGGTATTGGAGAGTGCGCCTCCTGGGGACTCCCTTGTTCTACTGGGGGACTTCAACGCTCACGTGGGCAATGACAGTGAGACCTGGAGGGGTGTGGTTGGGAGGAACGGCCCCCCTGATCTGAACCAGAGTGGTGTTCTGTTATTGGACTTCTGTGCTCGTCATGGATTGTCCATAACGAACACCATGTTTAAGCATAAGGGTGTCCATATGTGCTCTTGGCACCAGGACACCCTAGGTCGCAGTTCGATGATCGACTTTGTTGTCGTCTCATCTGATCTGCGGCCGCATGTCATGGACACTCGGGTGAAGAGAGGGGCGGAGCTGTCAACTGACCACTAGGGTTGGGCATCGAGAATCGAGAATCGTTCGGAACCGGGACTAACTGTCCGGTTTTCCCGGAATCGTTCAAAATATTAATTTGCGATTCCTATTTTCGATGCTAGTTAGCCGACCGGAAGTAGCCGCCACCGAAAACCAACGAAGAAGAATTCACCGGAAGTGTGCATTCCGCGATTGAAAGCTTACTAATTAATAAAATGACCAGTCAGGTCAGTGCAGCACTTGCAATAATTTTATATCATGCAAAGGAGGGTGGAGAAGTAAAATAGTGTCCCGTATTTGACGCGCTCCACCGGATTATTTTCGCTTCGTATCCGACCGGAAGTACAGAGTGGTCCGTCTGCAAAACGCTCCGCCGAACTTTTCGCCAATCGCTACCTCTTCGGCTCCATCAGGTAAATAAATAAACTATGAACTACATCTCATACCAACATTAAGGCAGCTAACAAGTTATACTCCGCTTAAAGCGGTAAGTCAGCTCAAATACAAACACGATGCTAACGTTAGCTTGTATTTTTTTCTTCTTAGACAAACGACCTGAAATGGCTTCACAGTGTTCACCAGTGACTGTCCAAGGTAAAAACGTCAGTGTTAACTGAATGAAGAGTGCCACAGAACTGTTACAGCATATGTTGTGAAAAGGTTGCATCCCTTTTCAGATGTGAATTCAACCATGGATTGCACATTGCACTCAAATCCAACACTTATTAACATTCTTAATCCATTTAAAGTTCTCTGTGTCTTTTAAAATGTTTTAATGTCTCTAGTTTTCATTATTATATAATTTCTGTTTATGTTCTCTTCCATTCCATTATGAGTGAATGTCACAGTTTGAAGAATTATTGAATAGGTTAGTTAGGCAATAACAACAGAGCTAATAATTGTACACATTCTCAGTCTTAAAAATGATTTAATAATCTCTTTTTACTGATAAAACTGATAAACCTGTTGTTTGTTTAGGAACTTCCTGCAGTCTGTCCAGAAAGTCTCCACTGGAGGAGCGTTTTGCTGAGGAAGAGGCACAACATAATGTCACAGCTCCATGTCCATGAAGAAACAAATGGAGAGAGGGCTGCAGATACCAGGACATCCCACCAGCTGTTCTGTCTGAAGATCCTGCTGCTGTGGTGGAACCAGGTTAGCCCATCAGTGGGAGCTCAGTAACATGACTGCAGCATCAGACACTGGACAATATTATATGTATAATAATAATAATATATGTTGGTGAGTCCATGTTGGCTCTAATCTGCCCTGTGAGAAATTCATAGTAAATGTAACAAAAAGGAAAAAGTTCATAGCATTAAATTCAAACAGAAGTTCAAATTATTTCATCCTGAAATAACTCTGGCTAACTACTGTAGCTTTTTTATAACATGGAGTTAAACTCAAAGTAGTCTCCTCAGATAAATAGTGTTACCATTATTTTTACATTAAAGTTTCTGTTAACTTATTATTTTTATATTTGATTGTTTCTGTTCAGTGCCCTGAGACAACTTCTGTTGTGACTTGGAGCTATATAGTATAAATAAACTGAACTGAATTGAATTGACACGTCTTTTTGTAACCCCGCCTACAAAAAGAATCGGAATCGAGAATCGAAAAGAATCGGAATCGAAACGAAGAATCGGAATCGGAACCGGAATCGCTCAAATTCAAACGATGCCCAACCCTACTGACCACTACCTGGTGGTGAGTTGGCTCCGATGGTGGGGGAGGATGCCGGTCAGACCTGGCAGACCCAAACGTATTGTGAGGGTCTGCTGGGAACGTCTGGCAGAGTCTCCCGTAAGACGGAGCTTTAACTCCCACCTCCGGGAGAGCTTTGAACACGTTCCGAGGGAGGCGGGGGACATGGAGTCCGAGTGGGCCGTGTTCCGCGCCTCTATTGTCGAGGCAGCTTATCGGAGCTGTGGCCGCAAGGTTGTTGGTGCTTGTCGTGGTGGCAACCCTCGAACCCGGTGGTGGACACCGGCAGTGAGGGATGCTGTCAGGCTGAAGAAGGAGTCCTATTGGGCCTTTTTGGCTTGTGGGACCCCGGAAGCAGCTGATAGGTACCGGCAGTCCAAGCGGCATGCGGCTCGGGTGGTTGCTGAGGCAAAAACTCGGGCGTGGGAGGAGTTCGGAGAGGCCATGGAGAATGACTTCCGTACGGCTTCGAGGCGATTCTGGTCCACCATCCGGCGTCTCAGGGGGGGAAAGAGGTACGCGACCAACACCATTTATGGTGGGGGTGGCGTGCTGCTGACCTCAACTCGGGATGTTGTGAGTCGGTGGGCGGAATACTTCGAAGACCTCCTCAATCCTACTGGCACGTCTTCCACTGAGGAAGCGGAGCCTGGGGACTTTGGGTCGGGTTCTCCGATCTCTGGTGCTGAGGTCGCCGAGGTGGTTAAAAAGCTCCGCGGTGGCAAGGCTCCGGGGGTGGATGAGATTCGCCCGGAGTTCCTTAGGGCTCTGGATGTTGTAGGGTTGTGTTGGCTTACGCGACTCTGCAATATCGCGTGGACATCGGGGGCAGTTCCCTTGGATTGGCAGACTGGGGTGGTGGTTCCCCTATTCAAAAAGGGGGACCGTAGGGTGTGTTCCAACTATAGGGGGATCACACTCTTAAGCCTCCCTGGTAAGGTCTATTCAGGGGTTCTGGAGAGGAGGGTCCGTCGGATAGTCGAACCTCGGATTCAGGAGGAGCAGTGTGGTTTTCGTCCTGGTCGTGGAACACTGGACCAGCTCTACACCCTCAACAGGGTCCTGGAGGGTGCGTGGGAGTTTGCCCAACCAGTTTACATGTGCTTTGTGGACTTGGAGAAGGCATTCGACCGCGTCCCTCGGGGGGTTCTGTGGGGGGTACTCCGGGAGTATGGGGTACCAGGCCCATTGATATGGGCTGTTAGGTCCCTGTACGACCGGTGTCAGAGCTTGGTCCGCATTGCCGGCAGTAAGTCAGGCTCGTTTCCGGTGAGAGTTGGACTCCGCCAAGGTTGCCCTTTGTCACCGATTCTGTTCATAACTTTTATGGACAGAATTTCTAGGAGCAATGTCGTGCTCTGTGGGTCAGCAAGCTAGCCACGTGGATTGCAACAGGTTCTTACTGAAGCCTACCTTCCAAGAGGGTCTCTCGAACTAGTCCCTGAGTATGGGTATTACCTGTGACTACCGGGAACAGCTCCGACTTAAGGCTTATTGATGAGATAATTCAACTGGACGGTTCACCGCCTTCATCTAATAGTCTCTGCCCTTTTCTCACTTTACTCGTCTTTCCACCTTAGCTGCTGGGGACTGGAGAGGTTGGAGTAAAGAACTATTATTAACGGCGGCTTCTCTCCGGTGAGCTTTGTAATTGTTAAAGGTCCAGTAAATTTTAGGATCCAATAGATTGGACCCTAGGGCGATGTTTTATTTACTCGTTGTGCTAATGTTTAACCTTTTAAAACCTCCTTATAATGATGTTATTCATTTGAACCAAGCTTTTAGGAATCCAGAACAAAAATTCATTAAACTGAGACGAGAGATTTACGTTTTGCTCTGCTCTTTAATTTGAGTAAATTTGCAAAGGAACAACGTTATAACATAGCGATACAAACTATTAACTTGAGTACATGAAAGTATTTAGATATAAGGAACAATAAACTGGATGAACTCTTGATCTTGATGAGGGATAATCTTCTTAGGAAGGGGATCCTTGGATAGTTGTCCCCCCGCAGGTCCCTTTGGGGTGGACAAGTGGTGTTCCTTCTTCTTTGTCTTCTTGGTTTTCGTCTTCTTTCCAGATCGACCCAACCCTCGCTATCTTCAATCTAAATCCTAATCCAGTAATAGTATTTGTCCTTAAAATCAAGCAACCACCTACAGCTTCGAGCGAGTAAATAAGAGAAGCTAATTGGCTTTTTATCGGCTATTTTATCTGCTGTTAATCTAATTTGAAATAAGTTCTCGGATAAGGCTGGATTTGAGAAGCGTCTCATTGCATGACTTTTGTTCAGGAACCCTGGGGTTCCATAAGTAAATGCTAAGAGCAATCTCCTCACCTTCGTAGGTAAGGCTCGCCTCTGCGTGCCCCCAGCTGGTCAGAACAGAGGGATCAGGTATTCAGATCCGGGCTGAGTTCTGGAGGGAATTCCTTCGGCCAAAGGAAAAGAGCTGAGATCTCCCCCACGGATCACCGGTACCCTGTAGGATCAGTTGGGCAGCTCGTCTGTCGCCTTCTTCTCCGAGGTCAGTCATTAGCATCTGGATACTTCGACTTCAGGGTGAACATCAGCCCTCAACAGCCGAATTCAGGACTTTTTATACACTTCAGTCCCCCCTTCTGCTTGAGGGGGGGGAGAGAAACCTTGTTCTCATTGGTCACTTTTAATGCGTGTTCAGGCAAGCCTGACAGTTCTGGCTGTGAGTTATCTCTCTTTGTTATCTCCTTATTTGGTAATAAAAACCTTTCTGCTCGAAGCCTCTAGTGTGTTGCTAAGCAAAGGACAAACACTTTACCACAGGTTGATTACGCACTCGCTCCAGTTCCTCTTTTGAAAGTCACAACAAATTCATCATACATTTGTTAGGTTTCACAGTACATTTCAACACACAGTTCAATTGTTAAAAAGGATAATTACAAAACAAGTTTAATCACACCCTTAGTCATTGTTTCATCATCATAGGCTTTCATGATTATATTCTTTATTTAAAACAAGAGCCTCTCTTCTCTCTTCTGCTATGACTACTTTCTGTGTTTGCTTATCTGTCCTTCTGTTCAATAACCAGGATACGGGTAGTTCCGTTTCCATATAACCTATCTACGGCAAACATGAATCTAGTTAATTTTAGCCTTAGTTAAACACAAATTTCAATTTATTGTAGCTAGCTCTCGGCCAGTTATATGACCGTACCAATAAAAAGTACAAAGTCCAGTTTCAGTCGGACAACACTTCACACATCAATACTTCATATCATGAGAGCCTAGGCATGTTCAGTTTTTCCATAAGGGCTGGATCCAATAATTAAAATCACAGTTGATTGACACACCCTGCTTGGATTCAGTCCTTGCTCATTACTCATTGTTTACGACCCCCTAGCCAGTCCTCATCGTGATCATCTACTTCCACACTCAAGATGTCGTCTTCTTCCTCGTAGTCCAACTCACACGAATCTTCCTGATCACGTCTGGGTTCGTTCCTGATGCTGGAGTCATCTTGGCATGTCATCCTTTCATCAGTTTCATTCCAGGACTCCAGCACCACCATCTTCTCGAGCTCCAGTGGACTGTTCGCTCGGGTGTCAGATGGGTGCTGTGGGGTAATGGCCATTGGAGTGTTTCCTTCTGCAAGCCAAAGGGACTGCACTTGGTTTTCTACCCCATGACTTGTGACAGTGGTAACAGCTTGGGTCGAGTCAGCCTCAGGTTGATGTGACCCCATCTCCTTGATCCATTCTTTCTCGGATTGTAGTGACGCTGACATATCAGGCACCTGCTTTGGGTTCACTAAAGCTTCAAGGGCAATGGACAGCTGCTCTGTCTGGGTCAAACTGGTCAGGCTCTTATCAGTGGCTATAGGGTCAAAAGGGATGAATTCTACTGGTCTGTCTGCTCTGGGCTGATCAAGGCTTTCTAGGCTGTCAGGACTTTGTTGATCTTTTTCTTTGGGTGCAAGACTGTTCAGGAATGTATCCAATGTATCTAACCCATACAGCTCTGGGCATTCTAGGGTAAGGATGGGCGGTTCAGGGGTGTCTGATCTTTCATCCATTGGTTCAGTTTCACTTGTTTGGGACAGTAAAAGGGATTGAGCTCTTTCTGGATTCTTGCGCTGGGTTGTCATCAGCAGGGATAGGTCCAAAGCATATCTTGTGGTTTTATCTCTTGACCAGGAACCAGTGCAGGTCCGGGACTTGTGCCAGTACCAAGCGGGGCAGACATTACCAGGGGCAGTGGGTCCAATGGGTTTGCTGTCATCTCGAAGTAAGGGCCATATACTAAGGCTAATCCAGTATATAGATATGTTGCCACGAACCTGGTTCTTTTCTCGAGATGCTCCCACACTTTGGCCACCACCGGGTAATATGAGGATCGTGGTGGTGTTGTTCCAACCGGCATATAAGGTGCTGAGTTTAAGGCAGAGCTCCAGATGATTCTACAGGTTCTTTCGGTTTCCGCACATGTCTCTGCAGGCACTTGGGGTAGACTATACGGATCATCCGTGACGAGGATTCCGTTCACCACCGTCTTATTCATTGCCCTCAAATGACATGGTTGGCACCACCAGGATGACCCCACTGCCCAGAGATATTTTGTTTCTGTCAGCACACGATGGCAGAAACAACAAGGCATCTCAGGTTCCTATGGGAGCAAGCAGACATGTCACAGGATTTTGCTCTTTAAAACTATTAAAGTAAATAGTTATTAAAATCTAAAGTTAAAAAATGTAAATAGTAATAAAATCTAAAGTTCAAAAAATGTGAATAGTAATAATATCTAAAGGTAAAAAATGTAAATAGTAATATAATCAATAGTTCAAAAATGTAAAAAGTAATATAATCAAAAAGTTTAAAAGAATGTAGGACTGGCGAGTTTGGCCAAAAGGAACAAAACCGTTACCTAGGTGGACCCAATCCTATACTGGGCCCACATATTTCTCTAAGCTACGATCTATTTTGGAAAAAGTTCTTAACCAAGTAGTTGTAAAAACTAAACTACCAAAACTCGCTCAGTCAAGTGTAGGAAAATAAAGGAGCCCTATAAATGGTGTCATACTTTCGTCCGAGGTTCTCATCACCGCCCAACAACTTTTCGAGAGAATCTCGTCAGTTGATGTCACTTAGATTATCTGAGTAACTGTGGAAGAGTGACTAAGTAATCATTCCAATAGCGTAGGTAGTGATCACTGTTAATATTTATATATATAAAACGAGTAATAAAGTCAATAATTAACACTAGGAATACCAAACATATGTACTTGTACATATTTTACATATAGCTCCAATGGGAGACTGTAAAATGACAGATTGAGGAATTTGCATTCAATTAGGTTTG